>JBBPBX010016810.1:0-35451 GCA_038048925.1 Garcialebias charrua | reverse complement strand
AAATAAATTATCATTAAATCTAGAAAAAACTAATTACATGATATTCAGTAATAAAAAGAAAACTGTTGATGTTCCACTCAAAATTGAGGGTGTTGAGATTTGTAGAGTGAGTGAGGTGAAGTTTTTGGGTGTTATCATTGATGACAAACTGACATGGAAACAACACATAAATTCTGTAAGAATAAAAATAGCTAAATCGATTGCAGTACTGTACAAAGTCAGAGACCTATTGAATGATAAAGCTCTGTATTTGTTGTATAACACAATCATTGTTCCACACTTAATCTATTGTATTGATGTTTGGGGGAAAGCATGTAAAACAATCACAAAGCCTATTTTTGTATTACAGAAAAGAGCTGTAAGAATTATCACTAGAAAACATTACTGTCATCCATCAAGTACATTATTTTATCAACTGAAGTTATTGAAGTTCCATGATTTGGTAGATTTATAATATTTTATCAGCTATGTATAGGGCTCAAAATAATACATTACCTTTAAATATCCAAATGCATTTTGTCAAAAGACAAAGTTGTTATAATCTTAAGAGGACAGATATATTTGTAAAACCAAAATTCAGAACTTGAAGGGACGTTCTACCTCAATCCAGGGAATTAGATTATGGAATGGCTTGGAGAATGTAGTTAAAAATGCCAAGTCAGTGTTTACATTTAAGAAAATGATCAAAACGAATGTTAAAAAAAATGAAATAGTGTAATGTGTATTGTATTAGTTAGAAAATTAGAAAGTTATTCATTTTGTACTGTTACTGGAAGATTATTATTGTTTAAACTGACTGTTTGAAAAAAGGGGCAGATATAAGATTTTTTTCTTCTTTCTGATACCTTTCTTATATATATATAGTACGTTATCATTTATGGGATTGTCTTGTATTGTGTTTTTTTGTTAAAAAAATGAACAAATTTAATAAACATAAACATAAAATAATCAGCCAGAAAACATTGTCCAGGTAGAAAGTGACCTGATAAATTAAATACAGTGCAGCTTTGCACGTTTTGTTCACCAAAACACCTGCATATTGCCATTTTTAACATTAAAATAGCATAACTTTTCTAAAACTGCAACAATAGATGTATTTGTTGTTGCAAATTTTGTGACGAGCAAGAGAAAATCATACTTAGCCCAAAACACCCCTTTAAAATGTTCCTTATCCTAATCAAATTCACTAATGAAATTCATGCTTTCACTTAAAAAAAAAGAAGTCATTTTGGGTTCTGGAAACTGAAACTAAATGACTTGTCCTTGCATCAAACAAGGTTTCTGTTTACCAGTATACATGAAACAAAATGATTGTTCAAGGTGTGAGAAAAATACAAACGGATTGAAGGCAAGCCCTCCTCATCCCAAACAAGAGCCTAAACTTCACAGTTACTCATTTGTTTCAGTAGCGCCTTTAATTAGAAAATGTAACAAATAAAAAGAACATTAAGATTATAACAATTGTTACAGGTTAACCTATTTCAGGCAGAAGCTTTGTTGAACAATCATGTATTTTGTAACTTAATAGTTTTTAATCCCATGTGACGTTAGTCTAGAAGTTTGTCATTCCACCAAACAAAGACAAAATATACACTCCAATAGGCTTCATTTTTAATCATAATAGTACAGCTTTAATGAAAAATAAAGCTACACAAACGGTATACATTCCCCACGGAGTAGATTTTTGTTGTATTGCACTTCAACAATATACAGTACTGTATTGTGCTTTCATTAGTACAGGTAGAACAAGACACAAACACAGACAAAAACATTTTGTAAGAGGAAAATGTTCACCATCATGTAGGTCACATTCAATAGGAAAAAAAATGTGCATCAGGTAAACCTCAATAGGTTGATCAAAAATAAATGTTAAATGTCTGACAAACTACACTGAACAAAACAAAACAAAACAGGAACAAATACAAAAGTGGGGCAAAGACGCCAAAATAAAGCTTATTTTCCATGAACACAGGCATTACCATAATTATGTAGCTGCCTTAAGAGGTCCACACTGGTTTGGTATGTTGACTTTAAAGAAAAATAATAATAAAACGTTCAGCTCAGGAAACACGGACATCAGATTACCGGTAAAAATAACTCAACACCATAATGTTTAATTCAAACCAATAACACATTCAATGCTCATTTTTGTGCAGTTATTAAGTGTTGATATGTGGCTTATCGATTAATAAATCTGTGGTGGCATACACAGTACAATTTAGCGTTGTGAATAATAAAATTAAATAAAAACAATTGTAAAATCAAGGTATTGTTTTTTTATATGCGGAATCTGTAAGAAACACTAACTGAGGTGAAATGATTGAACAAAATCCCAGTCATGCTATCTAACTAAAAAGCCCTTGATTGATAAATAAAACACTTAAACATTTTACATTTGTAAAATAAAGTGCTATAAATGAGACAATCTTGATCCAGTTAACTTCTGGTTAAATACACCAGATTACAAATTTTGCAATAATAGATGAATAACCCGTTTAAGCCTTAAATTAGACTGAACAACACTTTTTCCAATTAAATATAACAATTTGCTGCTCAACAGTTACTCGTTAAATGAAAAACCTGTCAGTTTTCATATTAAAACAACTTTTAATGCACATGCTTTCCAAAACAAAAGGAACAAAACTGAGCAATGTGTCATTTGTCCATGTGGACATAAACATGCATTTAAGATTTTCACACCTTCAGGTGAGTCAATGGTCGGCACACAAAGCGCACGTGGAATCAAAGTTTTCACAGTGGAGGTCAGATGCTTAACGTTGTGTGGCATTTTGAGGAAGTATAATTGGTGTACAAGCAATGCCGGCAAATGATTCTGGAAAGTGCAAATCTCTCTCCCACTCGTCTGTCTCTGTGTTGTACACCTGGACAATGCTTGTGACGTTATTCAGGTGCCAGTTGTAGCCTCCTATGATATAAATCTTTGTGTCCAGTAAGCAGCAGCCCGCCTCGGACTGTCCTGCTCTCATAGGACTGACCGTGGTCCACTGGTCGTTTTCTGGAATGTAATACTCAACTGCCAGCACGTCAAAACAGCGGTCCACGTGGTCCATGCGACCGCCCAGAGCGTAAACACGACGCGGGGTGCTGACCATCGTGTGCAGCACTCTGGGTTCATTCATGGGGGCTTTAAAATCCCATTGATCTGACGTTGGGTCGTAGCAGTGAAGAGTTTTCTTGTCGTCTAACGCGATGCCGTAACCTCCTGAGATGTACAGCTTTTCTCCACAGGAGGTACCGGCGTGACCCCAAATCCTGCGTTTTAACGGTTCAGCGTAAAACCACTCGTTCCTTCTTGGACAGTAGCACTCCACGGACGACAGGCTGCCGGAACGATTGCGCCCCCCTGTGACATAAAGTTGTCCCTGCAGCACATTGAGCTGAAACTGGATGCGGGCCTCCTGCATGGACTGGATGCGCAGCCACTGGTTCAGGTGTGGATCGTAGCGGAAGCAGCTGTCGACCGCCCCCTCCCCACTGCGGTATTGTAAGTGCTGTCCGCCTACAACGTACACAAAGTTATCAAGTACAGCAGCACAAGCATGGCTGCAGCCCGCCTCCATCTCAGTTAGCTCTTTGAACTGGCGGGACGCGGCATCAGGGAGATAGTACACCTTGGTGCTCACAGTGCGGTCGTTGTCCGTGTATGGTGTCCCACCAAACGTGATGAGTGAAATAGTGTCAGAGCGAATGAGCGTCCGTGGGGACTGCATTTCGTGCTGTCGGAAGGGAAGGATCTGATAATTGAAGGCTTCGAGAAGATACTGACGACACAGCACGTCCTCCACCATGATGTCCACTGTCTGAACGCTGTCCACCAACTCCGAGGAGCGCATGAGCGGAAAGCGCATGTGGCAGAGGACGCTGCTGGCCTGAACCCGGCGGGACTCGTCGTGCCGGAGCCACCTGATCACGGCGTGGAAGAGGTCGATCTCGTTACAGTTCTTTAGCTTGTTGCTTTTAAGGAAGAAGACAAGGCGCTCCTTGGGAATGTGCAGAAAGTCCTCCTCCTCTGCGATCTGGAGGAAGTGACGAAAGGTGAAGGCGTCGACCGACTCTTTGAGGGAAGACAAGCTGAACGTGGTGGCCATCTGCCCAATGTGGAGGCAGGTCTCGACACTCATCGCCGACTTAAGGAACTCCTCACAGAGCTCCACGACAGGAACCATCTGCAGAAACACGGCGGCTCCAAGGACGTCCTGAATGCAGTCCAGGTCGAAAGTGACTTCTGCACTGTAAGCAAAGTCGATGATATGCTTCAGCCCTCGAGCAGACAAACCCTTCAGCTCAATGGTATCTTGGTTGGACTCCCTCATGCCTCCTGTAAACATAGCTCTGAAACACAAGAGGATGGAAAGACTATTAGGTTACAACTCTTCGAAAACTTCTTCAAAACAAAAGCATAATTTCTGTTTCATGATCGTGTCAGAATGCTTGTAGCACCACAAACAAGCATACAGTGTTGCATTATGTCACATTTTTCTATTTGTTTAACGCCAAGGCATAAGCAAACTACCGTAAGTGGCTGCTTAGGGCCCCGGGGCCACTAGGGGGCCCCCTAAGTGCAACAGATTATTATTTTTTTTTTAAATAGCAATGATTTCCATGTGATTCTATTTAATCTTTTAAGTTCAGCTTTTGCAAATTGTTACATACATTTACTGTACATAGTTTTAAGAACTAATTATTCAACTTTACATTTCTTTGTTTAAACCATTTTACGTGGTTTCATTGTTCATTTACATAATTTAAGTATTTCCCTGATATTTTTATTTTCTTTTGTCTGTTTTTGCACAATTTAATTATTTTTTATGCATCCACGTTATTTTATCTGTTGTTTGTTGTTGATCTTGCGCTCCAAATTATTTTGAACATTACTGTTGCAGTTCTTTGGAACCAAAGTTAATATACCAGATGACATTTTTGCAGTAAAATACATTGTATACTAGTGGGTTTTTTTCTCCTTTAGTTACTTTTAGTACCAAATACACATAGGATAATGTAACCAGGGCTGTCAGAGTTGCAATGGGTTTATGTTAGGTCAGTGAATGATCTGATCATCTGACTGTTGATTGCAGTAATCCACATTATTAGCAAAAATAGAGGGCCCCAAACCAAATTTCGCTTAGGGCCCAATGGAGGCTTGGGCCGGCCCTGGTTTAACAAATGACAATTTAAAACCTTCTCGGTCGCCATTTTATAAAACTATTCATACAAATCCCATTTTGTAAGTCTTATGTAAAATTATATTCAGTACTGCTTTTCTGTGTTGTAGATTTCTGTTTAAAACATAAAATACCTAGCAGTGTAAAACTTAAAACATGTTTACAACAAGCTGAAAGCATTAAGTGCTTTTCTAATGTATTATTTATATAATTCTGTTACTCTTGAGAAGAGAAAGCGCTAAGTGCTTCCAGCTCAAAACATAAATGGACATCTTCAGGTCTTGTGCTGAAGACTAACCTGAAATAATCACTACAAGCGGCCAGCACTGCTTTATGGACCTGGAAGTGCTCCTCATTGACAGCCAGCACCACGTCAAGCAGCAGACCTTGAGCCCGTAAAACCGACAAGCCCTGGAGGAGCGTGGCACTGTGGCTCGGAGCGGAGAAAGTACAGCGCAGGGTGCTGTTCTTCTTAGCCATACTGGAAAGAAAAGAAAGGTGTCATAACAACTCATGCTTTATGACCCATTTTCTTTTTTGTCTGACCAAACTACAAATATATTCTCCCTAATTTCCACAAAATCCAATCTATTTCCAGTTATATTTAGAAGTTATCCATGGATAAATGTGTTAGACAGGGGTGCCATTGCGTGGAGAAGAGTATTTTTATGACCAGCAAATGAACATTTAACGCAATTTGTTATTCAGTCAATTGGAAATGCATTGTGCAGAGCCTTTACATTAGTGAGAATACATCTATACTGTACACTGCAAGGACACAAATACAAGGAGAAAGCTTTCTGGGCATTTTATCTCTGCACGTAAAGATGAAAATGCATTTGCAAGACAGAAGGTCAGCGGATGGAAGAGTATTGCTAGATCAATGTATTTTATAATGCAAGATCTGACAGAGTAAACATAGGTAACTGAAAATGTTGTCCTTTTGGAAATAAATGATTTCACCAGATCCTAACTCGATTTCCAGTTTTCAAAATAAAAAAATGAACATTTGTAACACACTCCTATTTAAATGCACTTACACCTGACAATACCAACCAGTTAAATCTTGCATTTACAATGAAAGAAAAATATTGACATCTTTTAATTTTTTGTTGTTGTTTATTATCGCATCTAACAAAGCATAATCTTAACCTTACAAACGGTAAATTTACTGTAAAAAAAAGTTTATTTTAGTTCAACAAAGAAATATTCCGTTCAAGGCTGAAGAAGACCCGGTGTCCGGAGGCCTGAACAAGCCTCGGTGTTTCCTGCGCTGAAAAGCGGCGCCGCGAGACGCCCTCTCCGGGGTGGTTAAAGAGCCGAGGACGCTGCCGTGTCGGAGACACCGGTATATAACTGCGGTAAAGGTATATAATGAAACACATCCTGAAGAAGCTCAGGCACACCCACCTGCTCTGCAAATGTTTCGGAGCAAAATCGCCACCACCCGACTCCGCCATCTTCTAGCACCGACCAACACTCATGGAGCATCTTCAGGGAAGTTATGAAGGAAACACCGGCATGACGGCCCGGTTCATGGGGCTTTTAAAGTGTGAAAAAAAAAACCAGCCTGAAGTCCAGGAACAAAAAGCAAACAGCTGTCTTTAAGGAGCTGTTTGAGGTCCTGCGGGTGAACACCGTGTGGTGAGTGACCTCTCTGATGTGTACCGGGTCCGACCATCCATCTGCTGCGCTGCACCACCGCCATTTGATCGCTAGGTGGCGCCGCCAGACTTACATCATCACAAATCACGTTTCCGTTTGACCCAAAGGCAAGCATACCTGGTAGTTAACAAATTATTTTATTTTTTATTTTGCATTTTATAATGTTGAAAAAGTCCCCTTAAAACTATCAAGTTTTCATAAACGGATGCTTCTCTCTTGGTCATTGATTTAAAGGCATAATTTCTCCCCACACAGATATTACATCTGGAACAATAAGACATCTTTACATAAAAACAAATCTTTATTTTACCCTAATTGATTTACTCACAACTAGGGGTGCGAATCTCTCAGTGTCTGGAGAATCGATTCGATTCCGATTTTTGATGCCCCGATTCGATTATAAATCGATTTTTCATTCCAGGATCGATTTTCGATTCTGAAACGATTTTTGATTCTGAAACAATTTTCAATTGAAATCATGAAAAGATTAAACAATAATGTAAACAAATAAAACATTAATTTAAAACAATAATGTATGCTTGTAGCAAACATTAATAATGTCAAATAATACAGTATAAATACAGCAGCCTGAATTGTGAGCAGATGGGTATATGAATAGAATGCAGCAGCTTTAATCGGGTCCCGGAGGTCACTGGTGCCTATATCCAGCAGTCACTGTGCGAGAGGCAGGGGACACCCTGGACATGTCTCCAGTCCATCACAAATAATTCAAAATACAAACGTAAACAAAGATTTCAGCCTACTGTATTGCATAAACATTTAACTCAAAATAAAATAGACTTCAAAATCATATTGCATTCATCCATGTTTCAAATGTGTATGGATGGATTTTGTTTAAAAGATTTGTTTGGTAAATCTTTTCAACAAAAGCCATCCATCCATCATCTTTACCCGCTTTATCCTTATCGGGTCCTGGAGGTCACTGGTTCAGGTCAGATTTCTTCTTCTTTCTGCCACCTTTTATTTTATGTATTCTTTTCATATACTATGAGATATGGTTTTGTTTTCTTTATCTTTTGGATTTTAATGTAAAAAAAACAACAACGACACCAACAAAAATCGATTTTGGGGCTTTTAGAATCGATTCTGAATCGCCAGGACAAAGAATCTTGATTCTTTAAAAAAATCGATTTTTTTTTTCTCCCTGCACCTAGTTTTAGTTTGTCAGTTGCTCAGCCCTGTTACGACCGGTAAAGGCCAAAACATACAAAGTGGACACTGACACAGAAAAAGAATTAAAACGATTTTTATTAAACTAAAACTAAGAGCCTCCAGGCTGGCAGGGTCCTCCCAGGCTTCTCACCAGGACTGGAGCGTCCTCTCCTGGATCAGCGTCCAAAGGAAAAGAAAATTAATAAAAAGTACAAATAAGTGTTGGACTGGTGGGCGAGGCCAAAAACAATAAAACGCCACCCAGGTTGATCCAATCCTGTACAGGACCGTCGTACCCCCCCAGGCGACGATCTACCTTACCAAAGAAGTCCTTCTAAATAAACAAAACACGAGAACTGGACTACCTACACCCACACAGTCAAAAGTACAAAATAAAATGAAAAAAAAGGTAACAGTCCCTCACTGTTATCCTCAGCTGTCCCCCTCTTGGACGGCTGCCCAAACACTGCCCTCAGTGTCTCCTAAAGTTGAACTCAAACAGGCCTCAGTGGCACAGGTCCACACCTCCTAAGTTTAGGCCAATGTTTCAACTGGCTCTTAAGGAGCCTCAACCCACACAGAACTCTAATTAATAACTAAAGTTGTTTTAAGAGCTTAAACAGCTCAACTACTTAAGCAACATGTTTTAAGAGCACACACCAGCTTATCCTAACTCCAACAGGAGCAGGTCAACAACAACCAGGGAGAGGTGGAGATCTCCCAGAATTATTCAACACAGCCCAGTGGCTGTGCTCAACCAACAGTTACCTGAAAGTGTCTTTTCAGCAGTTCCAGTGAACTCAGCTGACTTCTCACACTTTCTAACAGGCTTCAATAAGCCACCACTACACACAACTCTAGTAAACACTAGAGCTGCACATGAGCAACCCTTTTGCTCCCCATGTACTGTTTAAGCAGCACAGTCATTTAAAGCCTCAGCTCAACACAAAGTGGTCAGAGTGGGTGGAGTACACTCTGAAACACACACACATGCAGCATACAACTGCTTTGAGCAAAACTTGGTTTTTACCTGCAACAGGATTCCAAGTAGTTCCAACAAGCACCCTTGCTTGCGTCCACCAACCTAAGTTGGCAATCTCAACCTCACATCAGTAAGGCTCCACAGTGTTCAGGTCTCAGCTCAGACTATTTAAAAGGCTGAAAGCAAACAGGTGTTTGACCTGAGCTAATCAAGCCTGATTAGGCTGAGTGAAAAAAAGTGCAGCTACAGGCTGCTGGTGCTTTCTTTAGCAGACTGCAACCAACCTAAACACAATAATGATGTTTTAAAAAAAACTCTGAACCCCCTCAGGTTCATAACACCCCCACCGAAAGTTATTTTGTATGGGGGTGATGTGTATGTTAGGGGAAAACATCACACATCCACCCATACAAAAAAAACAGAGGGTTAAAATGTAGCGGTCACACCACCTAAATGGACTAAAAACACCATTTAAAAAAACTAGTCCATCAAACCGCTAACATTTATTCTACAGTCACACTCAAAAAGTTTTAAAACCAAACAAGCATCTCTGATCTGACATTAATCTGAAAAGCATTTGTTTTGCATAACAAACACCATCATCATTTCTGATGAGGTCAGTCAGTGACGAAGAGAGTCGCAATTTCTTTGCAGACAGAGGGAAACTGTTCTCCTCCATCTCAGCATTGGACAGTGTTGGACAACTCTCTCCATTCAGCTGTAGCGACACCTTCTGGTCAACTGTAGCAGATATGATTTCAGTTATTCTGAAAATACAGGAAATAGTGTTAGACAGTGAATTATGGTCAACACGAGAGTTCACTGTTGCACACCACACCGACTTAATAAAGTCATTTCCTGACTCATTTCCAGTTTCCTTTTGAGGCCATGGTTCCACATCATTCAGCAACAGTCTGCAGTCTGCAGTGGCTGGAAGGGAACACAAAGAAACAAGAGAACTTGACACATGTGTCTTGACAGTCAGGGGAGATCTGTCCTCATTTTCTGCTCTGGACAGCATCCCTGTGTCAGCTTCAACAGCTCTGCTCTCAGCCACACTGTAAGCACAGAGACCGTTAGACACAGAATCATTAAATGAGAGTTGTTCAGTTTTAAATAATAAAAAACTGTCACTCAAGTCAACATCATCTTTCACAACTCCTTTGTTTTCTACAGGAGCTACAAAAGAACACAAAGAAACAGAAATAGTTTCTTCTGGATCCTCAGTTAAGTTCAATGAGACTTCCTCTGCTTCAGAACTGAATAAAAAACATTCACTCAGGTCAATGTCATCTTTCTCTTCTTCCAAGTTTGTCAAATCCCCATCAGATTTAACTGGGATTTGTTCAGGTTCAGTTTCATATTTAGTTTCATGTTCAGTTTCAGGTTCAGCTTCATGAAATAAGAATAAACTGTCACCCAGATTGATGTGTTCCTCAATCTTCTCCTCCAGTTGATGTTCTTCTGGCGCCACCTCCTGTAGATGTGAAAGAGGCACACCTGCTTGAATGAAAGGCTCTGGTGTCACCTTTGGATGACACACAGTGGGACACGAACGTTGCTTTTTCAGTTGTTCAGCATGGAGCTTTATTTCTCTCTGTGACTCCAATCGTTCTTGCTCCAACTCTCTCAGCAACTCCTGTCTTTCTTGCTCCATAAGACGTCTCTTCTTTTCCAGGGCAGCTTGAAGTCTCAATTTTTCTTGTTGTTCTTGTTCACGAAGATGCTTCTTTTCCTCCTCCCGAGCAGCTTGACGTTCTTGTTCCTGCTCTTTTAAGAAAGTCTGTTGTTTAAGTTGTAGTTCCCTTTTGGCAGTTTCAAGCTGTCGTTCTCTTTGTTTTTCTTTAAACGCAGCTCGCTCCTGCTCAAGAGCAGCTCGCTCTTCTTCAAGCTCTTTTCTCCTTGTGGCAATCCAACGTTCTCTTTCCTCCTCCTTTTCTCTCAAACGCATTTGCTCATTCATCTCAGGAAAAATCCTAAGCTGACCCAATTCACAAAGCAGTTCACATCCCAACCATTCATCATCAGCATATTTTCTGACATCAATGTTAAAATGGTTTGCTACCCTTAGCTTTTGTTCTCTTGTGCAGTCTGTAAAGACCTGCACTGTGGGATGTTCAAGAAATCTTTTTAAATTGAAAGCCATGTTGTTGAGCAAAAACAGTAAACAGTTTTTTTGTTTTTAAACAGCTTCCTCAAACAGCTCACCACCAAATGTTTAGTACACAGATGACAGTGAACCAAAATACAAATGTCCTACTGCCCTTGAATGTGTCACAAGCAACAGCAGCAAACAACACACACAGCTGATAGTACTCACAATCAGCACTGATGAGGAGCTTCAGTCAGCTTCCAACTGCTGAAGTCAAATCCTTCACAAACCTAAGGTGAAATCTTTTTTCTTTAAGTTCATGTTTTGAAAAGCCCCCAAATAAATGTGAACAGAAAAACTGTTCAACCTACCAAACACCATTAAGTACGTCAGCTGTACACCGCACAGAACACACAAAAACACAGCTCAAGGCTATTTGTGAAACTGCCTGTCACAAACACTGTGTTTTAACTAATCAACGAGCCCCCATTAAATATTTAAGCACCCAAGCTCAAACAATGTCTGTTCAAAGACAGACCACCACCAACATGCACAGTAGGTGCACAGAACAAACAAGCAGCTTACCACTACACAAACTAGCTCATGCAAATCCAACACAACTCCTAAACTAGTTTGTTCATTCACATCCCAGACAAATCCTAAACTAACCAAAACAGCTCGTTCATTCAGATCCAGCACAACTACTGAATCAAAACTAAACTAACAGCTCGTTCATTCATATCCCGGACGAGCCCCCAATTTATATGTTACGACCGGTAAAGGCCAAAACATACAAAGTGGACACTGACACAGAAAAAGAATTAAAACGATTTTTATTAAACTAAAACTAAGAGCCTCCAGGCTGGCAGGGTCCTCCCAGGCTTCTCACCAGGACTGGAGCGTCCTCTCCTGGATCAGCGTCCAAAGGAAAAGAAAATTAATAAAAAGTACAAATAAGTGTTGGACTGGTGGGCGAGGCCAAAAACAATAAAACGCCACCCAGGTTGATCCAATCCTGTACAGGACCGTCGTACCCCCCCAGGCGACGATCTACCTTACCAAAGAAGTCCTTCTAAATAAACAAAACACGAGAACTGGACTACCTACACCCACACAGTCAAAAGTACAAAATAAAATGAAAAAAAAGGTAACAGTCCCTCACTGTTATCCTCAGCTGTCCCCCTCTTGGACGGCTGCCCAAACACTGCCCTCAGTGTCTCCTAAAGTTGAACTCAAACAGGCCTCAGTGGCACAGGTCCACACCTCCTAAGTTTAGGCCAATGTTTCAACTGGCTCTTAAGGAGCCTCAACCCACACAGAACTCTAATTAATAACTAAAGTTGTTTTAAGAGCTTAAACAGCTCAACTACTTAAGCAACATGTTTTAAGAGCACACACCAGCTTATCCTAACTCCAACAGGAGCAGGTCAACAACAACCAGGGAGAGGTGGAGATCTCCCAGAATTATTCAACACAGCCCAGTGGCTGTGCTCAAACAGTTACCTGAAAGTGTCTTTTCAGCAGTTCCAGTGAACTCAGCTGACTTCTCACACTTTCTAACAGGCTTCAATAAGCCACCACTACACACAACTCTAGTAAACACTAGAGCTGCACATGAGCAACCCTTTTGCTCCCCATGTACTGTTTAAGCAGCACAGTCATTTAAAGCCTCAGCTCAACACAAAGTGGTCAGAGTGGGTGGAGTACACTCTGAAACACACACACATGCAGCATACAACTGCTTTGAGCAAAACTTGGTTTTTACCTGCAACAGGATTCCAAGTAGTTCCAACAAGCACCCTTGCTTGCGTCCACCAACCTAAGTTGGCAATCTCAACCTCACATCAGTAAGGCTCCACAGTGTTCAGGTCTCAGCTCAGACTATTTAAAAGGCTGAAAGCAAACAGGTGTTTGACCTGAGCTAATCAAGCCTGATTAGGCTGAGTGAAAAAAAGTGCAGCTACAGGCTGCTGGTGCTTTCTTTAGCAGACTGCAACCAACCTAAACACAATAATGATGTTTTAAAAAAAAACTCTGAACCCCCTCAGGTTCATAACAAGCCCTGATGGCTCATTGATGTCATATCAAGAATTTGTCATTAAATGTAACATTATGATCCCAGTTAGCAAATCTAATATTGTAATAAATTGCAATTCCTACTTGAGTAATTATTTTACTTCGAAATACAGCAGGACAGAATCCAACATTACCCTTTGATCCAACTTGAAATCGGTCAATTCTGCTTCTCTTCAACTTGTAATAGCAACCGTTGTATACGCTCACTATTTCAGAAAGATGTTGTGTCAACTCCATGTACCTTATTGGAACACCTTTATTAATAACCTTGACTGGAAAAGGATTTGGACTTTACCAACCAGATACATGATAAATAATAAAGTAAGAGAAGTATCATTTAAAATTATTCACAGATTTTACCCATACAAAAAATCTATTTACAACGGTTTAACAAGGATAAATATAATTTGCTCTTTTGTGAAGGAAACCCAGAAGATATTTTTCATTTATTTTGGTCTTGCCCCTTCTTGACTCAATTTTGGGAAAGTATTTGCATTTTGATCTCTACCTTTATTGAACCAGATCTCTCCATGTATTGTTTGTCTTCATTGGTTACCCAATGGCAATANATATATATATATATATATATATATATATATATATATATATATATATATATATATATATATATATATATATATATCTTATATATATATATATATATATATATATATATATATATATATATATATATATATATAATATATATATAATATATATATATATATATATATATATATATATATATATATATATATATATATATATATATATATATATATATATATATATATATATATATATATTATATATATATATATATATATATATATATATATATATATATATATATATATATATATATATATATATATCTAGCCAAATGGCATATTCACAAATGCCGTTACACTAATCAAAAACCGCTTATCTCCATTTTTTTAAATGAGGTCAAACAATATATCAAAACTATTAAATATTCCACCAATACGAAGGCCATTAAAACTTGCACTATTTATGTAATATGTTATTGTAAAGTATTGTTTCAATGTTTGTAACCCCCTGTCGGCTGTTATTTCATTATGGCATGTTATTGTAATGTTTTGTATTCTTTCAATAAAGATTTGAAAAAACATATAAGTACAACAGGGTTAGCATTTCTCGCAGGCTTGCATATAGACCTCCACCTTATCATGCCACAGTTTTAAAAGAACATCATTTTATATTGGAAAAATGATGGAGCTGAAACTGCTATGTTCAAACATTAAAATAAGACTGCACATTTTCGTACCACAAGATGTCTACCTCAAGATGTCTATATGTGGTGGGACAATTACTTTCAGCTACTACTACATAAAATTTTAGCTCAACATCTAAATTACTTGACTGAGTTGTAGCCATTTTTGTGCTGGCTAATGTTGATGAGCTGTAGGGGCAATCTTGAGCTGGGTTGACTCCAATCAGAGCGGAGTGCTGTGACCGTACGAGACTTGTGAATTGGTTCATATCTTACTAGACAAACAAGGGAATACTGTGTTTCATTTGGCAGTCATGTGAGGTCCCTCAAGGCACCATTCTTGGGTCACTTATTATTAATGTTACATGTACCTCTATGAAATATAGAACGGGAGATCAATGAACAGATTGGCACAACTTCCGCAGTACAATATTGCAGACTACGGGCTGGTCCATTGTAATAAAGAACGAGGTGAGCTCCAAGGTGAAGCACTTTGTTTACTTGTCGGTCTGCATTCCTACTCTCATGGTGATGAACTTTGGGTAGTGACCAAAAGAATGCTATTTTGGATAAAATGTGTTCTAATTATGATCATGCTGCAGGGTGGCTGGACTCCCATATAAAGATAGGGTGAGAAGTTCAGTTATCTGAGTGAGATGAGTAGAGCCACTATTCTTTCAAATCAAAAGGAGCCAGTTGAGGTGGTTCAGGCATCTGGTAAGAATGCCCCCACCACAACACATCCTTTCCTCCATCTCAATGAAGAAAAACGGAAAAAAAATTAATCAACTTTATTTATAGCCACAGCTGAAACAAAGTGCTGAACATCAGTAATAAATAAGATAAGAGAAAGCATAAAAATAAAGTTACAAAGCTAGGCACACAATAGTGAATTAATTGTAAATTGTAAACCACAATTCAGAACTAGTTTGAAGGGACGTTCTACCTCAATCCAGGGAATTAGATTATGGAATGGCTTGGAGAATGTAGTTAAAAATGCCAAGTCAATGTTTACATTTAAAAAAATGATCAAAACAAATGTGTTAAAAAATATATATGAAATAGCGTAATGTGTATTGTATTAGTTAGAAAATTAGAAAGAGTTAGTCATTTTGTACTGTTGGTTGAAGATTATTATTGTTTAATCTGATTGTTGGAAAAAGTTGGTTGAAGATTATTATTGTTTACATGGTTGATTATTGTTGTTTAATCTGATTGTTGGAAGTAAGGGGCAGATATAATAAGATTTATTCTTCTTTCTGCTACCTTTCATTTTTTTATATTTTGTACATTATCATTTATGAGATTGTCTTGTATTGTTTCTTTTGTAAAAAAAATGAAAAAATTTAATAAACATAAACATAAACAATAAAATGACAAAACAGATAAAACCAATACCATTCAAAATTAAGTAAAATCAAGTCTCAGTTGGGTTGAAGGTCAGTGAGTAGAGATATATACTGTATGCCACACCAATTCTTAAATCTCTGCACTAGCCCCAGTGGCGGACTGGCCATCGGGAGCACTGGGACATTTCCCAGTTGCCTTGCCCACTCGGATGGCACTCGGATGATTACTTTGTATTTTAACTAAACATGCCGCTCTTGCCCGGGTTCACTTCGGTCTCACCAAAGCTGCAGTAGCAAGGGGAAAGACAGACATGTCCAGAGGATCTGGCTTAACTTTGTTGGATATGACAGAAACACTTGGTGAAAAATGAAAACTCCAGCATAGCCTATACAGCTAGTTTAATGAGGTTACCATAGTTCCAATTTGAGGGACCTATGAGCCAACAGATTATTGTAGGTATTCAGTTGATGATGTGTGCAGATGCCATGCATCAGTGGCAATTTTTGCCTCTTTTTGGGGGGTGCTCAAGCACCCATAAATTTTAATTACCGGGTAATCACCCCTGGAGGAAAAAAACATAATCAGGATTATATAAGGAAGTTAAGTTCTCAAACCTAGATTCATCAAAATATTGAATAATTTAGGAATAAAAATTGAATAAATGATGACATTCTTAAATGGGCCAGTAAAATCTATGATTTTATTTTTCTTTGCACAAGTCGGATCCTTGATGTCACCTGTTGATCAGTCCAGTTGGGGCCCGAGTGGGACTCATTTTCAGCCCTGGAGTTTCATGCCTCAGAGTGGCCTACTTTAGATCAAGACCTATTATTATTAAAATAATGTATTATAACTTACATCAGAGGCAATTCCAGAAGATGCCTTTATGAAGCTGCTTAGCCCCCAATGCTGACAATGGCTCTTTGCTTGAACAATGCGGAGGCCATTGGTGTCGGAAGCAGAGGTGGGACCAAGTCAGTGTTTTGCAAGTCTCAAGAAAGTCTCAAGTCTTTATCTTCAAGTCCCGAGTCAAGTCTCAAGTAAAGACGGTCAAGTCAAGTCTCAAATCAAGACAGGCAACACAAGTCAAGTCAAGTCCCAAGTCTGAAACTTAGAATTTCAAGACCTTTTGAGTTTTTTTTACAATGTTGCAATTATATAACATTGTTTACTTTTATTACTACTGCTTACATGTAATTACTACTGTTTACATTTATTTACACTACTCTAATATCTACACCACTGCTGGTACATATACAGTGTGCTCTGAACGGTCTTATTTAGGGATGCCCAATGTGCCTTACTGCATATGCCACTTTTTGCCTCTATAACAACATCAACTACTACCTCATACATATACTGTGTACATTGACTCATACGCTGCTTTGCCACTTTGCAAATGTCAATGCTAGAAACCTTTAGTTTATTTTAGTTATACTTTTTATACTCTTTTTTTATACTAGTATGCAAAAACTCAGGACAATATTATGTTCATTAAATGTTTAATGTTTTAGTTTTAGAGTTGGTGTAAATTTTCATACTCTTATACCACTATGCAAAAAACTCAGGACAGTGTTAGTTTTACTATTTTATGCTTATGTCTATTATTATATGTTTCAGTGTTTCAATGTTTAGATGTTTACTGTTGCACCGAGGGACTGAGAGAAACGCAATTTCGGTCCTGTGTATGTCCTGCACTGTACATATTGCAGATCTGACAATAAAGTTGACTTTGACTTTTGACTTTGATATGTTAAATGTAAATAATATGTCGTGTTCTTTTTAAAACCTGTATTTATCTCAAATCTTGATAAAACGTGCAGCTGAACACAGAGTATTAAAAAAAACATTTTAAAATTGCACCTCTATATTGCACAGTTCAATTAAACTTAGCTGCAAGATTAGTCAAACTTTAAACTATAATTTTCCAGAACATTCAGTGAAATAGACAAAAGTAGAAGTCCATGTTCAGACAAAAAGTACTGACATTTCCACAGTACGATGCAAAGAATCGTAACAGCATTTTTTTCCGTCTCCTCTCTCATCTGGTCGCTGAGTGAACATGTGTTTGTATGTGTCCATGTGTGAGTGACACAAGACAAACAACAAATACATGAACTGAACAATTAACAGGAATCTGCAATTTAAGCTATTTCAGTTAACTATTCTGGATTTGCAAAAGATCAAACTGGCCAAAAGTCTGTCCGTCATTTTTTATTTTTTATTTTTACACTTTTTTTTATTGATAATAAAATTTTAACAAACCAGTAGACACGGTATCAATGTTATACAGCAAAATGAACAAATAAAAATGTTGATAAAACAGTAGACATAAAATCAATACAGTAGCCTATTACTGTATATAACAAAAAGAACAAGTGAATAATGCCAGGGGGTTATGAACAAACAAATAAAAATAAGTGTATTTGTACACACACACACATATATATATATATATATACATATACACACATACACACATATATATATATATATATATATACATATATATATATATACATACATATACACATACACACATGCACATAAATGTACCGGTATACGTAAAGAGAGAGAAAAAGAACTGAAAAAAGTTAAGTCACAAAAATGTTGAAGTGGGAACACAAATCTGTAGTTTTTATGGCTTTACTATTGTTTGAGTACTGAATTGTTCTAATATATTGTTTGAATTCCTCTCTGAAGACCAAGAAACAAGGTTTCTGATATGAGAATTTAGATTTATGTATATGGTATTTTGCAACTAATAAAATTAGGTTGATAATATAATAATGGTTTGTTTTATTAATGGGATAAGAAAAGAATCCAAACAACACATTTACATAATCAAGAATCAAGAATCAAGAATCAAGAAGGTTTATTAACATTGCATCAATTTTCACCGATTACAACGTAAGTATGTAGTTGCAGGCATCCAGAAGAGAGAATGAGTGCAAAAGCTGCAGCAAAACAAAGCACATAACATGTTTTATCAACACACGATATGTTTTATCAACACACGACATGTTTATTCAACACATGATATGCTCTTAGCGCGGCCAGGCCCAATCTGTCCCCAGATGAAGGTCAAAAGCAGGAAAAACAGGCAGAAACACTGGGATTCACAGCATTGATATTAAAAAAAGATGAATCACATTTTGTCTTCAAGACACCGCGTGATTCAGTAAAAACCATATCAGAGCACATTTAGTTACAATAACAAAGGAAATACGGCAGGCAAGGAGATTGGGTCTATGATTAATTTCAGACAAGCACAAAGTTCAGCAGATGTGCAGCTGGGTGTTATCTGAAGCTTCACAGAAATCTCTGGGGAGGGGGAGGGGGGGGGCTCTTCAGCTCCTCACTCTGGGAGAATGGATTCCCACAGCCCGCTTTTCAAGGACATGTGCAGAAGCCAGATAATGTTCTTGTTTGTTATCCAAATAGACCACAGTGTTCTTTTCCACTGCCGCCTCCAAGTCTGTGGGTGCTGTTTCATGGCCGAAAGAAATCCAAATATGTGGTTCTGCTCTGCCCCGCTTCATGAGCTTCCACCTGTCCCTTGATCGATCCGGGGTGGCTGCAAACAAGTCCCAAAACGGACAGCAGGTGCACGGTGGTCCACCACTGCACCAATCGTGCGATTGAGCTCATACAGCAGCTGGGATGAGGAGCCCACGGCCCGGTTCAGAGAATTTTGCTGATCAGGCAGTCCCGACAGCGCTCTGATAGCCGCCGAAGCCTCCCTCAGCTTCCGATAACAAACAACTCCGGTTACGCCAAAAAACAGAGCAGTTGCTACCAATAATCCAATAATCCACAAATCCTCCACGTCCTCCACACTCAGAACGGACAGACACATGGGCTGCCACTGACCCCACGAGTCCAGCACGTATCCAGCCGCGTGTGTGTCGGAGGGACAGACAGCTTCTCCTGGCACGGTCCGCTTCGTGGAAAAAATCTTATCCATTGAAGAAACAGCCCAATTGATTAATTCCATATTGGTTCGAGTGAGCGCTGAAGGGTCGCAGACGAGACGAAAAGCAAGCAGGGAGTAGGAAAAACTTAGGGAGGGAAGAGCAGAAAGATATGCGACCTGCCTTGCCGAGTGCAAGTAAGGGAAAAGTCAACAAGAATGTTTTGGGAAATAAAAGTGCAAATATCCTGCCAGAACGTACATAAGAAAGGACATGACCAGAATAAATGACAGAGATCTTCTTCACAGAGTTGGCAGAATGAGCAGTTCATGTCAATGTCCTTTTTGTATCGTTGAAGGAAAGACTTGCAGGGATAAAAACGATGGATAATCTTAAAGGATACTTCTTTCATTTTATTAATAACCAAATATTTAGATGGAATGCACCAGATTTTTTTCCAGTTCAGGTCTGGTGCAAGGTTATTCCAATAAGAGACAACATTTGGAACAGAGACCATGTCCTTCTGGAATAAGGCACGTATATCACGGTTGTTTTTTGTCTTTTTAGTGGAAAAACAGATTTGACCGAGTCAGCAGGGTTCAAACTTGGTGGAGTCAGTGGAGGAGTTATAGAGGACTTAAGAAGCATTATAACACCAGACGGGATAGCGTCAAAAACAAACGTGTATTCCTTTGGTGGTATAGGAATGCCAAACTTGTTTAGAAGTTCAGCATAAGACATTAAAACACCATTGGGATTAAATAGCTGCTGAACTAAAATGATTCCATGTTCAAACCAATTTTCCAAGAATAAAGACTTACGTTTGTACAAAATGTCTCCATTGTTCCAAATATAATATCGATGGGGTGAGAAATTGTGCTTGTAAATTAAAAACCAGGAAAGAAGCATTTGTTTATGGAAATTAGATAGCTTTATGGGGAGTTTTTCAATGTTGTAGTTGCAAAGAAGAACAAAGTTAAGGCCACCAAGTTTAGAGAATAAGTAATTAGGTATAAAATTCCAGATTGAGGAGGGATTTTTAAGAAACTGTTTGATCCAATTTATTTTGAACGTATTGTTTAAAGTTGTGAAATCAAGAAAATTTAGGCCACCATGTTCATATGAATTCATCAATACTGATTTTCTGATATAATGAATCCTATTTTTCCATGCAAATCTATATAGCATTTTATCAATAATATCAGTTGTTTGTTTGTTTACAGAAAGAGACAAAGCTGGATAAGTTAATCGGGAGATGCCTTCTGCTTTAGTTAACAAAATTCTTCCTCTGATTGACAAATCTCTTTGAAGCCAAGAGTTCAGTTTTTTTTTGTACATTACTTACAATGGGGTCAAAGTTCAGAACACATCTAGTGTTTTGATCCTTGTTGATCGTTATGCCGAGATAGATGACAGAGTCTTTAACAGGGATATTATGGATGGAGGACGTGTTACAATCTTTTAGGGCTAATAGTTCACATTTATTAATATTAAGGAAGAGTCCCGAGGCTCTAGAAAATTTCTCAACTATGGTAATGGCTAAAGAAACCTGAGAAGCGTCTTTTAAAAATAAAGTGGTATCATCTGCTAGTTGACTAATTATAATCTCTTTTTCAGCAATAGTGATACCTTTGAGATGGTTGAGTTTGATGAGGTCTGACAGTAACTGAGTGCAGATCAAAAAGAGGTACGGGGAGACCGGGCAGCCTTGTCTGACACCTCGCTTTAGGTCAAATCTGGGAGATGTACCTGTGCAAAGTTTGATTGAACAATTAGCATTTTTGTACATGGTTTTGATTGCTGCACAAAAGTAAGGGCCAAAACCAAATTTATTTAATGCCTGAAAAATAAAGTTGTGTTCAATGGTGTCAAAAGCTTTGCGGAAATCTAGAAATAATATAAGACTGTCATCATCACACAAATCTGCATAGTCGATAAGATCTAGCACTAGCCTGATGTTGTTAGCTATATGTCTTTGTGTCATGAAACCATTTTGACTTTCATCAATTATAAAATTAAGGACGCTTTTCATCCTCATAGCAAAAATACGAGCTAGAATTTTAAAGTCTGTCCGTCATTTGTGCACAATGAGGCCGTAAAATGATGCCGCCATAGCTGAAAACTGGCTCCACTGGAGCACTGCAAGCAGGCACTGTCAAAACTCTGGTGGCAACATGAAACAGTTAAGGAAGAGTCTGCATGTTCACTGCCCAGAACAAGAGAGCATCTGTCCATCAGCAATGCCTGGACTGGTCTGCAAATTCTTCTTCTGTCTCTTACAGTAAGCAGCAAACAGTCTTCCATCTTCACAGTCCTTTTGATCTTCATCACCAGGAGTCACAGGTTGCTCTGACTTTGCAGAGAATATGCAGCATCTTCCAGGATCTGATCTGAGAAAACATTAAATTAACAGCAGCGAAACGGCTCTTATTACTGTACAATTTTAGGCAATAAATAAATAAATAAAAATACAGGGGGAAAAAGTACACTAAATAGTACCCTGATGCATGCTCAATAATCCAGGTAGAAAAAATCTAAAAAAGCTAAGTCTGGTCCTCTGGACATTCAAAGAGGACCAGACTTAGCTTCTTTAGATACACTAAATAGTCTTTACCTTTAACTTTTTGTGTCACCTCTGTCTTCATGTCTCGACTGCCCAACACATGGTGTTCCACCCACAACAGAGAAAATGTTGGATCCAAAGCAGCTGTTTGAGGTACACTGGATCTGAAAAGGGTGCAGTGACCCCTTCTTTTGCTCTACCAGTCACACACTGATAAAGCTAAAGATGCCTTGAGCTGGGTTTTTAGTGTCTCGTTTTTTGTTTGTTTGTTCTGCCAATTTTTTTAAATATTGTTAAATTTATTGGTCGTGCTGCAGCTCACGCACACATACATACGGAGTGTGGAAAAACAGAGGGACCAGAGCTGTATGAAGGGAGAGTTGCGACACTCCCATAGACTTCTATAGAAAGAATAGAATGCGGAAGTCGCGTGAGTCATGCAGCCACAAATAGTTCTAAACAGATGCAGTTTCAGCATTGAACGTAGTTCACTCTCTGTGTGTCGTAAGTGTTTTTGCCATTTTTGCGTTATGTCTTGCCAGTAGCCGCTCAAAGCGATGAGCTGTTTGGAATTATTGAGAGCTACATGAATCACATGACCTCGTGTCGGCGAGTTCAAAGAGTGTCGCAACCAGGGGGCGGCCGGCCAATGGGGGCGCTAGTGCACCGCCCCATTGGAACTTCTGGAGCTATTCACCATTTTACATTGAAGACTTAAAAATAAATTAATAAAAATGAATTAATAAAATAAAAAATATTTTGAAATATATGCATATATGTATTTAGTAGGCATGTAACGGTACAAGTGGGTGTACCGAACCGTTTCGGTACACCACGTTCGGTTCGGTCCACCTGCATACCGTTTCAGTTATTTTTTCACTCATTAAATGTTATTAACAGGGGAATATATGCACCGCGGAACAAAATTTCCTGGGCGCGTTTCAGCACGGAGCTATTATCGCGCGGCACGCGCAGCACACGCAGCACGCGCAGCTTTTAGCCGTTAGCATCTCATGCGGTATCCTGTTTGTGAACGTTATAGCTTTCTTGTTAAAAGACGAGCGCACACGCAGCTTGTGTGGACGTTGTTTCATGAAGACTCTGCAGCAGCAACACGTCTAACGTGAACGCGCTGGAAACTATGTCATCTGAACGTGAACGAAGAAACAGCAGCTGTTGCTGAAACAGCGCTAACAACAGCTGCATTAAAACTACTTCATCAGGTAATCAGAGTGGTCCAGAGCAAACACGAGCTGTATGAGTTTTTAAATCTCTGAATCTAAGTCTGAACGTTGTTATATGCGCAGGCTTTAAAGTTATTGATCCTCGCTATGAGACATTCATCACGTCAACACTTCAAAAAGTTCAGCTCTCTATGAAAAAACTAACTGATGTTGTCAACAAGCCCTGGAGCTCATTAAAGCCCTGCCATGATGATGAAGAGTGAGCGATTCAACTGTTCAAGAGGTATTGTTCTTTTATTATTATTATCTAAATAATCTTTTTTAAATTTAAAATCATAATCTTATTAACTTGTTGTTTTTTTAACCTCTTTGTTTTTTTATTTCCAGTCTGGGACAGAGGTAGGTGCTCTCTACTTCCACTTCAGGGAAATCCACCTGCAGCTAAGAAGTGTGTGATGACTGAACTGAACTCTGAACTTTTCCAGGACCTGTCCTGGAGGAACAGGTCCAAGAAGAAGTTGTGAGTACAGTAATGAGGACAAATACAGCCACACTGCTGCTACTGGACAAAAACTTGATTAGTTAGATTGTAAACAGTCTGTTGCTGCTTATTGTTCTGGTTCTGACTGTTATTGTATTTATTAAGATTTTTATTATTGTTAATATATTTTATTTATTGTAGAGTGCTGTTTATTTAAAATATCATCCAAATGGGTCACTTTTATTTATTACTACAATACAATACAAACGTATTTTTGGCATATTTTCAAAATAAACATTTTGTAAGTCTTTATTTTGTCTTTATTTTATTTTTTTTACTAAAAATTAACCAAACTGAACCCTCCTTGTAATTGAACCGAACCGAAATGTGATTTTTAGCGTACCATTACACCCCTAGTTTTTAGTTGTGTAGGATAAACATTTCATGAATAATGATGAATTATATTGTTTGTTTAAAAAAAAATCTGATTGGTGACGTATTTCCAGTCCTGGGGGGCGCATGAATCTTATCCATAGACTCTCGTTATAAATGGCGCATGCGCAGTTATTCCACGACTCTACAAAACAATGATAAGATGCTGGGCGCAGATTTGAGCGCCCTGGACACGTCCAACGTGAGCTGTACCTACCGATCATGTGCTTCTGGTCTTTTTGTTGTTGTTGTTGTTGTTTGGGAAATGAGCCGTGCAGTGACTCAAGCCAGGTAGGTTTTAAATCATTGAAAGCCCTTTATCTAATGCCTATTTGCCATTTCTGACTGATATGCCTCTCAACTTTTAGAAGTCTCTGTTTGTGAAAAAGCCTTCAGTTGACTGTTTATTCTAAAAGTGGCAACTGGTGAGTTTGTTTCTGGAGCTAGCATGCTAATGCTAAGTTTATCTAATGCTTATACTGTATTATTATATTACCATTCCTGACTGTTATGTCTCTCAACTTTTAGATGGCTCTGTTTGTGAAAAAAGCCTTCAGCTGACTGCAAGTAGGAACTGGTGAGTTTTTTTTTCTGTTTGTTTGTGAAGTTAGGATGCCAGCGCTAGCCTCCAGGTTATTGCATTGGACTCTGAAGTAAACATGAGGGTAACCACCATATTGTGTCTTTAAACACATACGGTGCCACCCAGATGTAAAGGATATATAGGAGGTCAATATTAATACTGACCTCTTTACCTTAATTAATTTACTTATTCAGATTGAATAGTAATTTCACGGATTCTTTTCTTTTTCCGTTTACCCAATATTTCTGTGATCTTTATGATGGATAAGTAAAACAGAAGCCATAGAGTGACAATGGAAACGTTAACTTAGTTTGGTATGCCAAAGACACTACCATTTATTTAAAATAAATCAACTAAATTAACACCATTACACTTGATTGACATGATTTCACTTTCTTGCAATTTAATACGTCAGCACATTTAAATTGTAACAACAGACATAAATACAGGATGTCATTATACTTAGTCTGTGGCTCAGTCTTAGCTTAAAAATAGTTACCAGCTTAGAAATGGAGATGGGGAGATTTAAGAGGGAGAGGTTAAGAGAGGAAGTTATTTATCTTGAGTGTAACCAGAAATGACACTTTCCATCCGGCTACATTTATTTCAATTTGCTTATAAAAAATGATCAAACATTAATAATTTTATATACTAAATGTCACTGGTGGTGTTTTACTATTTCTTAACACTGTATTGATCTGGAGAATGAAAACAAAGCCTCTTGCAAGTAACTAGCTCCTATTAACATTGAAACATTTAAGGTACATTTAGATGGTGAAATGCTATGCTAAGGTGCATTAGGACATTTAAAGTTAGGAATATTTAAGAGAACCAGTACTAAAAAAAAGAGCTTGATTATATTTATATTATGAACTTGAATTACTATAATTTGTATATAATTTATTTATTTATATGTTTTTTGTTTGTTCTTTGATGTTTTAGTGAGTCAAATTGGTTCTTCTCATCCTGAGCATTTAATTGTTCTGTTGACCTTGTGTTATCTGCATTTGATAAATAAACACGATTTGAACTTGAAACTTTTCTTTTCTTTCATTTTTGAGAAACAGACCCCCCCCCCCGGTGGACTTTTCACGGGCCGCCACTGGTCGCAACTCTCTCTGGTGCTGAGAGGGATGGTCTGCGTTTGTTAATACGGAATGAGTGAAAATGACTATTAATGTGTTTTAAACATATGATTTAAGGTAAAATATCAAGTCTTTCCAAGTAAACAGGTTCAAGTCCAAGTCAAGTCCCAAGTTATGGGTGTAGTAGTCAAGTCACAAGTCTCTGAACATTTTTTCAAGTCAAGTCTAAAGTCTTAACTCGTCTTTGACTCGAGTCTGACTCGAGTCCAAGTTGTGTGACTCGAGTCCCCACCTCTGGTCAGAAGCATTTGTAATGTGTGTATATGTGTGTGGGGGGTGTCTGGGGGTCCACCCCCAGAAAATTTTGCATAAAGTACTTTGTAGATGCCATATCCTGTATTCTAGTATATCGGGTTTTAATAGCTTGTTTATCATCTAGTTTTACCTACATAAGTAAACTATAACCATTTTAGAATTAAGAAGCAGCCTTACCAACAACTATTAGCAGCTGAATACAACAGTGATAAACAGGAAGTACCACGTTTGTCTGTATGAAAGTAACTGCCAGTAAATCCTTAATTTTTTTGTCATAATTACATATGCTTAATGGTTAATTTATAGGTTAATGCTTAAAGCTAGTTGCTTTGTCTTGTGTGTTTTATGTTGATATATGTTACAACTTCAGGTTGCAAGATTTTAGTATTTGTATGTTTTGATCAGTTAACACTTAGTGATTTTGTACAAAGCGTTTATTAGTATTATGTAAAGCAGAGCGCTGTGTCTGTATCTTAGCTAGCACGTCCGTATTGCACGTCGCTAGCTTAGCACTCCTTCTTGTTGTGCCATGCTCATAGTTATTGAATCAAGTATTTACTTATGTACTGTAGGTGTTTAAAAACTTGTTAAATTACACCAGAATGCAGGAAATGGTATCTACTTTATTCAAAAATTTCTGGGAGAGGACCCCCAGTTAACATTATTACAGCTACTACAGCTTTTCATGGAAGTGAAATGTAATTTTTATAATTATCTTCTATTTTTATTGTAATTTCTTCTTTTAATGTAAATGAAATGTACTTTTAAAGCACTTTGAACCACCTGTACAAATGGTGCTACTCAAATCGACTTGCACTGTCCTTATGTGGAAGTTTTAAGTAAAAATCTTGGCGTCTTGGAGTACTTGGAGTTTACCAAAGCCTCCCCCAGAGCCGCACTCTTGCAAAAACTCCTCAAGAAAGAACTCGTCAAAGAGTTGGAGATATGAACCCATGCGCTATAGCCACAGTTAGTGCCATGAAACCTTATGTATCTTCTTTCACAGACTACTCTTTGGTTTTGATTTTTGAGACATGACAAGTCGTATTCTACTGCCACGAAAGGCATGATTTGTGAAATGAGCTGTTACATGTAAAATAAATCTGTATTTCAGTGTATAACTTCTGCAACTTAATGATAAATAAAAAAGAAAAAGGTTATAGGCTCAATCATCCAGGTAGATAACAACAAAAAAGGTTAAATCATTCTCCCTTAAGGAAACTTAATGGTAAATAACTTATAGTTTGTTATGACTATCCTGCAACAGAACATCATGTAAAATGAAGAAAAAGAAGAGAAGCACACAATAAATGTAAGTATAGTGCATTACAATGTATGCTGACATTTAGAATTGTGACCAGTTTAAAATAAAAAATAATGTAATAAAGTAATAATAACTTTTATATTCTCCTTTTAATGTATGAAACAATTATAACCCTCAGTGTAACTACACACACAGATATTAACCACAAGTTATCGCGTTCATCTGCGTCTCTTCTGTGGTAAAGGCTAAAAAGATTTTATCTTGATGTGGTGAGAGATAAACACTGTATCTGTCTGCAGTATGACACAACAAGTCTCTTTTCATTTAGTCTTCTGAACCAGGCTCCCAAATGAGAAATAACAGAGATTTTTGACTCTGCTGAGAATTTGAACTGCAGTGGAAATGTCTGTCAGCACTTCTCACCAAAAGGCAGGACGTACTTGAATCTGAGCCTGACAAATCAAAATCTGCACAAAGTCTCTGGTAATGAGTAATCTGGGTTTTCACCTTGCAGGAGCAACCTTTTTCAAGGTCAATTTTTTTTTCTTCTTTTGACCACTTCCTGTTATGCAGTTCCCAACAGGCTCATGGCTGATTTTCACAACCATCAGGTTTAGTTTTGTTTTTGCTCTCGTGTTCCATTTCACACTGATCGATCAAGGGCCATTTAATTTTTGTGCAAAATAACAAAACTGAGCTATACAGGGGGTGGAAAATCATGTATGTATTTTTTACATTAGCTGTTCATATTTTTTTTTTTATCAATTTTAGTATTTAATTTAAGTTCACATTTCTGATTTTTAATTAGCAAAAGGCTTAAAGGTGAAAAATATAACATTAAATCAAATTAATATAAATTGGATTAAAGTTTTTGCCTTGTTTTGGCTCTTTACATACTGAAAATGACCAAGAATTTAGTCTAGAATAAACATTATCATCACCAAGATATTTTTTCAATCTAATTTTCAAACAAATTTTTATTAAAAATGTGCAAATAAAAAGCAGGAGTTAAACCTTTTGCATTCTAGTACAGTACTCGCTCCCAGATGCTTTCATCAAACTGGAAGGTTAATGACAACTGAAACTACAACAGAGTTGCTAAAAAACAACAGCAAAATACAATTTAAATTAACAATACACATGTGAGTGCATGCAAAATTTTAAAAGAGTTTTAAAAAAACATTTTGCATGGCAACCTATGAGATCAACAGTCAGAGTGATTTGGAGATTCGGACTTCACATCGAACACCAAACCGTTCTTGTAGATCAACATGGCAAGTTCATTTTCCACCTGTTCGAATTCTGTCATCTTTGTTTCCCTCAGTGTTGGATCTGTTGAGTCCAGACTCGAACACTCATCATCGGATCTGGCTGAGTCACTCCTCTCAGACTCCAAATGCTCATTGGTCCTGTCGTCCCATTCCCTTCTAAAAGAGGTTTCTTCTGAAACCGACTTCTGCTCTGCAACAATCTGGTGCAGTGTGAGCTCATGCACTTCCTCTTTTCTCTCCCCCATCTCCTGCTGGGAGCAGAAGAAAACAAATTCAGGAGTCTGAGAGGGGAAAAAGTAAATTACTTTGAAAAATCTCTTCTTTTTTTTTGGTTAAATCATTTGTTTCATATGGAAGTGGAATGTTGGCCATTTGTAATAAAGTGCAAAAGAATCAAAGTGAGCAATTTTTAAAGAAACAATCGTAAAATAGCCAAAGTAAGGAATGAGTGGTAAAAATGTGTTCACATCAAAAACAGCCCTGCAGATAAATGTCAACACAAAGAATCTAAATTTAAATTGGACACACTAGCACTGACGTCTCCTGGTGCATTTATAAATAAGACGTTTTCAAACTATTTTATCATTAACAAATCATAAAACTCAAATACTTGTGGTTTTCTCAGTTTTCTATTTCTAAATTCATCCAAAAGTTGTGCGAATTATTAATGTTGGTCTCTGAAACATCTCACCCTTAAAAATAGAGATAAAACTGATGTAATGGCTGACAGCACAATTACTGTTTACAGTTATTTACAGTTTACTGTCATTGATCATGTGTTCTAAGACATAATTCTGCTTTATGGTCAAATTAAAGGTCTGTGGTTCTTTCACATCACCTTTCAACAGATGTGTTTTCCACGTTTCTCCAATTTATCTTCCTCAGTGATTAAAAATAAAGTTATAAGGTCTTCAAAAGGCAGTATCAGTCTTACACCTCTCAGGTACAAATTGAAAGCTGCACCGGAATTATAAATACTATAGTGGCCGACTATGAGGGGCCCTCATAGTCGATAGGTGCAAATACACAGCAAAGGCGAAACGCGCAGCAAACACATGTATGATGCAACTCAAAAACATGTAAACACACACAAAAAACAAAAAACAAATGCAAACACATGCAAACATAAAAAACGCAAACGCATGCAAGCACAAACAAACAAATGCAAATACAAAAATCAAATGCAAACACAAAAAAACCACATGCAAACACAAAAAAACAAACGCAAACACGTGCAAACACAAACAAACAAATACAAACACAAAAAAACACAAAAAACAAACACAAACACAAAAAACACATGCAAACACAAAAAACAAACAAAAAACTCATGCAAACACAAAAAACCAAACGCAAACACAAAAAACACACAAACACAAAAAACAAACACACGCAAACACACAAAACACAAACGCAAGCACACAAAAAACACATGCAAACACAAAAAACACACAAGCACAAAAAACAAACACAAAAAACATACGCAAACACACAAAAACAAATGCAAGCACACAAAAAACACATGCAAACACAAAAACAAACACAAAAAACAAATGCAAACACACAAAAAAACACACGCAAACACAAAAAAACAATCGCAAACACAAACACAAAAAAACCACATGCAAACACAAAAAGACAAATGCAAACATAAAAATGCATGAATGTTTTTGAGTTTGCATCATACAATGTTTTCTGTTGCAATTCATTTTTTGTATTTGCATTTTTTTGTTTGTTTGTTTGCATTTGTTTTTTGCATCATGCGTTTGCTGCGTGTTTGGACGTTTGCTGCGTGTTTGGCCGTTTACTGCGCATTTGCACCTGTCGGCCACCTTAAAATACAGATGCTGTTTTGTGGTGAAAGCCTTTCTAACAAGTCTCCATCTTCAATTTAGTTGTCTCCCCAGCAACACAATCTAGTCTAGCTTATTCGGGGGATGGGGTGGGGGAAGAGGCATTCCCTGGCTGTAGAATCCCTCCAGTGAGTTCTGGTTCTACCATGAAGCCTCTCACCAGTGAAATGTGCCCAGAAAACCCCCAAAGGGAGGTGTCCATGGATGCATCCTATAATTAGATACCCAAACTCCCTCAACTGGCTCGTTTCAATGCAAAGGAGCAGTACTCCAAGCTCCCCCATGGATGACGTTTCTATAGCCCCTTTCATAAGACGGCTCCGTCCGGGCCTGATGCGTGTTCAGTCCTCCAACAAGCATTCAGAAAAAACACAAAGGCGGATAGGCGATTAAATTTTACTCGCCTCTGATGCGCCCCTGATCCGCCAGCAGAGGTAGTATCAGATCCGGACCCAAGCCGGGCAGACCCACTTGTGAATGCAACCCGCAGATCCGCGCTCAGAATATGAAGATATCAGTGAGCGACCGCAGGATTAATCAACAAGCAGATTTATTAACAAGGGAATATTAAAAATGACACGAAACAGCAACTTGTAAAAGTTAGTTTTGCTCTTTTTTTTTGTGTGTGTGTGTCACTCTCTCTCTCTCTCTCTGAGCAGCAGAGGAGCTGTGTGCTGTGTGTGCGCGCTGGAGGGAGACATCAGTGCAGCTGTAGATTTATTAACAAGGGAATATTAAAAATGACACGAAACAGAAACTTGTAAAAGTTAGTTTTGCTCTTTTTCCTCTCTCTCTCTCTCTCTCTCTGAGCAGCGGAGGAGCTGTAGGCTGTGTGTGTGCGCATGCTGGAGGGAGACATCAGTGCAGCTGTAAATTTATTACTGAGGAAATATTAAAAATGACACGAAACGACAACTTGTAAACGTCTGACGTCTGTCCCACAATAAATACGTTGCGGTCCAGTTCAGCTCAGCTGAGTTCTGCTCCATGCCTCTTTTGGATCCATGCTGCGGGTTCATTTATGAACACATTTATGTGAGCGGGACCTGCCCGCCTTCAACTGTGGTCTTGTGAATGACCCGGGGAGGATTAAAGCCGGACTGGTCTGTGCGGCAATTGCACGGATTTGACTTATGAAAGGGGCTATGTATCTAGGGTCATTCTTTCAGTCATGATCTATTCTTCATGACCATATGAGAGTTAGAACTAGGGCTGTTGATGATCGATTAATAAAAATTAACTAATTAATCGCAAATCAGTTTTTAAATTAATTGCGATTAATCATGATTAAACACTTTAAGGCAACTTATGATAAAGATGGATTCATTCATCAGTTGAGTCATAACCTTTATTATTTTGTTTTTACTTTCACACAGTGTTTAAAAACTGGAAAAAAATTGTAAAGAAAATGCAGCACATAACTAAAGTGCATTGCAAACATTCATTTTTATGTTTATGTTCTAACTTAGAACATAAACTGAACAATAATTCGAGAACTTTGCTTTTCAACTCCTCCCTTTTTTCACCATAACCTACCAAAGCAACGTTCGCATTTATGAAGACGACGCCCCGATACATTGATCCATCTACTGCTCCCTAACCATCATACTTGTACATGAACAAGACACCCACTTAAACTCTTCCACCTGAGGAGTGCAAGTGCAAAGTCATTGAAAGAAATGTTTGATTTTGTATGCGGTTACTTACCTCACTCTCTGGCTGACGGGGGATAAAGTCTGCGATCACAGGTATCGGCACAGGCGGGAAGATCTTACTTTTTATTCTAAGTGTTGAAAAAAAGCAGATGTTGTTCACATAAAAGCTAGATGTGCAAACCGAGTTTTAATCACATTGCAGTGCAAATTACAGCGTACATATTCATTCAACCTTTATTTAGTTTTATTTAGTTTTTTAATATCACAGAAAATATTAATTATAAAAATAAAGGGAAATTATAACTATCATTTTATTACATGCATACAGATAATTAAATTGAAGCTATATGTGAAATGATCTTGAATACTGCTGATATTGCTCTAACTTATAATGCAACAACAGTAAAATGTACACACAAAAAAGAAAGAAAAACAACAACAACAAAAAGCTAAAGGCCTTATAAAGACAGTAGTGATGCATAGCTGAAAACAAAAACAAAAAGTGGAAAATATTTAGTTGACAGCTAAGTACATAGTGGAAGTTCAAAATGATGGAAACGAATTACAAATCTGACAAAGTAACTGATGTGTGTCGGTTTACGGTCGTCCCTGTCTAACACAGTTCAGTCTTTTTTAAGCATAAAACACTAAAACAGAATGTGTTATTTTACCTCTTTAAGACAACTGTGCAACATGTTGACAGTAAGAAGAATGCAAGTAGCAATCCAAAACTCAGCCACACTGATTTTAGGGGGAAAGAGACAAAAAAGAGATAAAAATAAGGGCAAATTAATAATAATTTGATTCAGATGAACTTTAAATGGTGTTTAGACACAATAACAGATTATATAAGACCAGTACCATTTACAGGTTTCTCTGGTAATGTGGTGATGGTTTGTGTTGCTGAACGTCCTTCTCCTGCTCGAGTCACTCCAGCCAGACTGATGCTGTATTTGGCTCCCGGCATCAACTTTTTCAGATGGTATTTTGTTGCTGATGCAGATATGTTGAAGCACTCTGGTCAACGGAGATGAAGACAAATGAACAATGTCTGCAAGTTTCATTTTCTACATCAACAGCTATAAATAAAGGTTACAAACAAATTTTAAATAACTAGTTTTGTACCTTTCTTCCCATCCTGTGAACTGATTTTCTCGCTGCACAGATTGTAGTGTGTAAGGAAGCCTCGCTGGTGCTCGTGTGAAATCGCCTTCCAGGATAGGGAAGCAGAGTTGTGTGTTTCAGAAACAACAGTAAAGTCATCTGGTTCTTTGTTTGGCACTGCGTCAGACAATGAAGCTTGTGTTAGTTGAAATGCTTCCTAAAGGATCATGCCATCTTAGAGCTATTCCAATCTTAGGTTAGGTTAGGTTAGGTTACTTTATTTATACCCAAAGGTAAATTTGGTTTGCAGTGGTACAAAGCATACATCCATGTGCACACACAAAGTAAAAACATAGTAAAAACATTTAGTAACAACACTTCAAAGAAACCATAAACAGATAATGGTGCACATAACGGTGTTAAGGCTCCCCAAATCATATAAAAAATTTAAAAAACATTTAAACCACTAAAAGCTTCGACGTCATTTCAGTTTGTTCATTTCAGTAACAGCAGTAGGAACAAAGCTATTTTTAAAGCGTGTTGTCCTACATTTAGGGACTAAAAACCTCCAACCAGAGGGAAGAAGCTGAAACTCTCTGTACAGGGGATGAAGGACATCTTTTAAAACAGAAGAAGCTATCCGCTGTACCTGACTAACGTACATGGATGTAACTGAGGTTTGGGTTCCTCAGTTTAGATGACAGCTTAACAATCTGCTGAAGGGAATTCTTTCCTCTCAGTGTAGTTTGACCAAACCATGACACCAAGGAAAAGGATAAAACTGATTCAATAAAAGCACGATAAAACATGGTCATTATAGTTCGGTCAATATTAAACTGGTTGAGTTTCCTTAGACAATAAAGGCGCTGGTGGGCCTTTTTACACACCTTGTCAAAATTGGTTTCAAAGTTTAATTTATCGTCTATGATTGTCCCGAGGTATTTGTAAGACTGCACTGTCTCAAGTTTAATTTATCGTCTACGATTGTCCCGAGATATTTGTAAGACTGCACTGTCTCAATTGCTTGACCTTTAATTAAAGTGACTCCGTGCTGGTGAGGTTTCTTCCTAAAATCAATGATCATGTCTTTTGTCTTATCTGTGTTTAGTTTGAGGAAAGAGTCCTCGCACCATTGAACAAAATCATCAGTCACCTGCCCATGGCTACTTTCATTTCCTTTAAGCAGACTGACAATAACAGAATCATCTGCATACTTTATAATGTACCTGCTCTCATGTCTGCTCCGACACATGTTGGTGTATAGAATAAAAAGCAGGGGTGACAGTACACATCCCTGGGGTGACCCGGTGGAAGAGGACTTAGATTCAGAGAGACAATTATTCACCCTTACTCTCTGTGTCCTGTTACTTAAAAAATCCAAGATCCAGCCCATCAAATTGTTACTCAGAGGAAACTGTTCAACAAGCCGTTCAGTTAATATGTGAGGTTGGATTGTATCAAAAGCTGAGGAAAAATCTACAAATAAAAGTCTGACATGGGTCGCATTTAAATCTAAGTGTTTAAAAAGCATATTAAACAGGGTGAGTGTTGCGTCCTCTACGCCTCTATGAGGCCTGTAAGCAAACTGCATGGGATCTAAAAGATGTTCAGTCTGCTTTAGAATCTCACCTCTGATTAATCTTTCAAAGATTTTCATCAGAACTGAGGTCAAAGCTACTGGTCTAAAATCACCAACAGTTTTCGGACTGTTGGATTTAGGGACAGGAACCACTACAGCATCTTTCCAGATGATGGGAACATGTTGTGTTTCCAGAGACTTATTATAAATATACTGAAAAATGGAACTCAGCTCATTGGCACAGAATTTTACAGAACGGCCACATACATTATCTGGTCCGTGACTTTTGTTCACTTTTACACACTGAAAAGCTTGTTTCACATCTTGGAGGCTGATGTTAGAGTGCTGTGTGTCTTTAAGATCGTGAACTAGTTTCTGGATTTCACTGCTAAAATCACAGGTATCAAAACGAC
>JBBPBX010016809.1:33206-43365 GCA_038048925.1 Garcialebias charrua | reverse complement strand
CCCCCCCAGACCTGTGACAGCTCAACCTCTACGCTGAATGAACTGAATGAGTTCTTTGCTCGGTTTGAGGCAAGTAACAGCACACCTGCACATAAACTCCCCCCCTCTCCTGATGGCCAGGTGCTGGCGCTGTCCTCAGACAGCGTAAGGCGATCATTCATCAAGATTAATGCCCGGAAGGCCTCTGGTCCTGACAACATACCTGGTCGTGTGCTGAAGGACTGTGCAGGGGAACTCGCAGCGGTCTTCACGGACATCTTTAACATCTCACTGAGCCAGGCCATCGTCCCCACCTGTTTCAAAGCCACCACCATCATCCCTGTCCCAAAGAAGGCAACGCCCGCATGCCTCAATGACTATCGCCCAGTAGCACTCACCCCCATCCTGATGAAGTGCTTTGAACGGCTAGTCATGAAAAGCATCACATCTGTCCTCCCTGCCTCCCTGGATCCCTTCCAATTTGCATACCGACCTAATCGCTCAACCGACGATGCCATCTCCTCTGCCCTCCACACAGCTCTCACACATCTGGACACGAAGGACTCTTATGTTAGAATGCTGTTCATCGACTTCAGCTCGGCATTCAACACCATCATCCCCCAACAGCTCATCCATAAACTGGACAGTCTGGGGCTGAACACCTCAATGTGTAACTGGCTGCTAGACTTCCTGACCGGGAGACCACAGACAGTACGGATCGGGAGTAACACATCTAGCACCATCACATTGAACACAGGGGCCCCACAAGGATGTGTGCTGAGCCCCCTTCTATTCACCCTGCTAACACACGACTGCACACCATCGTACAGCTCCAACCACTTCATCAAGTTTGCGGACGACACAACAGTGGTAGGTCTCATCAGCAACAACGATGAGACGGACTACAGGAACGAGGTGAGCCGCTTGGCCTTGTGGTGCGGACACAACAATCTCACTCTCAACGTGGAGAAGACAAAGGAGATTGTCGTGGACTTCAGGAAGAGGGATGCACAACATGCCCCTCTGACCATCAACAGCACCGCAGTGGAGAGAGTGGACAGCACCAAGTTCCTGGGAGTGCACGTCTCGAAGGACCTGTCCTGGAGCAGGAACACTGCATCACTGGCCAAGAAGGCTCACCAGCGTCTCTACTTTCTCCGCAAGCTGAAAAGGGCTGGAGCTTCAACCCCCATCATGTGCACCTTCTACAGGGGTGCCATAGAAAGTGTCCTGACCAGCTGCATCACTGTGTGGTTTGGTGCATGTACTGCATCCTGCCGCAAGAGCCTCCAGCGCATCGTGAGAGCAGCTGAGAAGATCGTCGGCACCTCCTTGCCCTCACTGCAGGACTTACACAGCAAACGCCTCACTCGGAAAGCCCTCTGCATGGCAGGTGATCCCACACACCCACTACACAGCTGCTTTAGACTGCTGCCATCAGGGAGGAGACTGAGGAGTCTCCAGGCTCGTACCAGTAGACTGAGAGACAGCTCTGTTCATCAGGCAGTCAGAATGCTAAACACTCTGCCTGCTCTGCCTCCCCTCCCATTTGAACTGCCTTAACACAAAAAACTTTCTCACACATTACCACTCAACACAAAGTTTTTAACACTGGACTCTGTGTCATCAAACGGGTTATTCACTAAACTCTCGGTCATGTGCTCATTCAGTTTGCACTACTTCTCATATTTGCACTAATGTTTGTATTACATTACTGCCTATAGTCATACTACTGTTTACATTCACTGTTTACATTTATTAATACGTTTACATTTATTACTACTGCTTTACATTTATTACTACTGTTTACATTTACACTACTTTTATCTACACTACTGCAGATACATATACAGCATTCTCTGACTAGCCTTATCTAAGGATGCCAAATGTGCCTTATGTGCCTCACTGCATATGCCACTTTGCCTCTATACCAACATCAACTACCTCATACATATACTGTGTACATTAACTTATATGCTGCTGTGCCACTCTTTGCAAATGTCAATGCTAGAACCTTCAGTTTATTTTATAGATATACTTTTTATACTTTTTATACTACTATGCAAAAACTCAGGACAGTATTACACATTTTTTATTTCATTTTATGCTTATGTTCATTGGGTGTTTGGTGTTTCATGGGTGTTTGGTGTTTCAGTGTTGGTGTAAATTTTCATACTTTTATACTATTATGAAAAAACTCAGAACAGTGTTACACTTTTACTATTTTATGCTTATGTTTATTAAATGTTTTAGTGTTTAGTGTTTAGATGGTTACTGTTGCACCGAGGGACTGAGAGAAACGCAATTTCGGTCCTGTGTATGTCCTGTACATATTGCAGTTCTGACAATAAAGTTGACTTTGACTTTGATAGCTTCTCCAAGATTATTCCCACCATTCATGGGTGCTGCTAGACAGAGTTCACAGTCCTTCCTGATAAACAGCCTGCTCCAGCTCCCTGACACAGCTCATAATTCAGTCTGAGCTCTGCCAAGCTTCGACACATACACACAAATTTGTAGACAATCCAGATTTCACCAAGCCAAACAGCAAAAAACAGTTGTCATCATGAATCCAATTTGTTTCCATTGAGGTAAGAGGGTCCTTCTTACCCTGACTCCTGTCGTGCAGTTGATCAATTTTGTTGAGACCAGCTGATCAAGTCCTTCGAATTAGAAAGGTATGCAGAAAAAAAAAAAAGTCTCTTATAAATGAGTCCTCATGACTCATTGAGACTAACCCGTATTATTAAAGGTTGAATGAATGAATGAATATGCAGCTAACGTCTTCGTAATTACCCTGGCAATCAATCACTGTTGCCTCTGAGCTCAGTTGGCAGCATACCAAACAAACTTCAACTATGTACTGAGGATTTTAAAATCTTGATTGCATTACATTCAATTAGTTGTACTTTTTTTTTTTGTCACTTTTTTCTTATCCTTGTGTTAGCAGAGAAGACAGGAGCTTAAATGCATTCAGACCTTTTCCCTAATCAGCAATGATCACATATTTATTACGTTACGGCACAGGCCTGTACGGGCTAACAATTTTACGATTGAGACACACTGTGTCTATCGACATGCTGCTATTTGCAAAACGAAACCTTTGCAGAGGCCCCTGTGGAAGTCATCAATCTCCAAAGGCAGCAAAGTCAAACACAGTGAGATTTTATCAGCTGCGAGCCCCGGCAGTTCTTGTAAATGCCCACGGAGGTGAGAAAGAAACAGAAACCAGCCATTAAATCCAGCTCTGTGACGGATCAGATAGTCCTGTTACTCATTGTATTTGCACAAGCTTTCACTCAGTTTGTCTGTTTGCTCTTTTTTTTTGTTTTTCTTCTACATTTTGTTGGAACAACTAAATGTCAGGCCTAATTTTTTTCACCGAGCGTCCAGATTAAACCAATTCAAATTCACTCTCAGTCTTGACCTCTGGCCCCATTTAAAGTTGCATTTTATTGCAATGAGGAAAGACGATGCCGTTTCAGAAAAATTGAATGAAAGCTTTGCTGCCGAGTAAAGAAACATGGATCACGTCAATGCACACTTCTCCAATGTTTCACTCTTTTTATTCCTTTGTCGTACTGTTTTAATTTTCTGTATCCGCTTTCCTCTTAGGGTCACAGGGGCTGCTGCCAATCAGTGAGAAGCATGGTAGGTTGCCAGTTCATCACAAGACCAACACTGTAACAAACTCACCATAAAGGAATACATTTTTTAAGTGTTCAGTGGAGTGTGCCGCACAATGGAGAAGTTGAACAATGTTGCCTTGCAGCAAAAAATGAAGCAAATTAAACTTCTGGCAGCGGCTTTTTGCATGGAGCTTGAATATTCTCCCTGTACATGCGTGGATGTCCTCCCATTGCACATTCCAAAACATGCATGTTAGGCTAATCAGTTGCTCCATAATTGTCAGGTAGGCAATCTTGATTTTCTGACCATGTGATGGACTGGCAGCCTGTCCAGGCATCCCTCTTTTAATCCACTGACCGCAGGACATACACAAGCAGCTCCCTTTGACACTGAATGCGAACAAACAGGTTAAGAGGATGGATTAATGTTTGTGGGGTTGCTATCATTTACCAGAAGCACATCTGATGTATGCAAGGGTCAGAGCAATATTAGTTTGAAATATCTGTCAGAAGTGGTGCCAGCACAGCAAATATGCCATCTTTAAAAAAAACTCAGATCTCAAACATTTTGCAGCAGTTCTTGCAAAACCCTTTCTTAAACTTTGCACCTCCATCACTGTTGCATTTGATGGTTGTTTACACAGAAGTTCAGAGTTATTTACCGGTACACTGAAGACCGAGCCAGTCCGAGGGATATATCTGGTAATGGCCCATGGGAAACTTGTAGTAAAAAAGAACATGTTTGGCAAAACCAGGCCAGAGAAAGGTTCTGATGTAAAAGTACTGCAGTAAAAAAAAAAAAAAAAGGCAATTTAAGTGAATGTTGTTCTATCGATTCTTATACTGACTTAGATTCATCACTTTTTTCGCCAAGTTTCACTGAATTTTGCAACATAAGTGAAGTAAACACGAGGGAGACCACCAGATTGTGTCTTTAAACACATACGGTGCCACCCAGATGTAAAGGATTTTAGCAGGGGTCAGTATTAAGCTGACCTCTTTATCCTTAATTAATTTACTTATTCAGATTGAATAGTAATTTCACGGATTCTTTTCTTTTTCAGTTTACCCAATATTTCTGTGATCTTTATGATGGATAAGTAAAACAGAAGCCATAGAGTGACAATGGACACGTTAACTTAGTTGGTATGTCAAAGACACTACCATTTATTTAAAATAAATCAACTAAATTAACACCATTACACTTGATTGACATGATTTCACTTTCTTTCAATTTAACACGTCAGCACAGTTAAATTACAACACAACAGACATAAATACTGGATGTTAAACATATTTAGTCTGAGGGCTCTTTAGCTTAAATATAGTTTCCAGCTTAGAAATGGAGATGGAGAAATTTAAGAAGGAGAGGTTAAAGGAGGAAGTTATTTATCTTGAGGGTAACCAGAAATGACACTTCCCATCCGACTTCTGCTAAACCCCAGGTACGTTTGTAAACAGCTCTTTACCTTCGACGACGAGTCTGATAAAGAGATGACACCAGCCTTTCAGATGCACAGAGTCCTTCAGGCCCAGCACGTCCAAGCTGGTTCTCGTTTACGTTTTCAACGTCTCCTGGTTTCGCGTTGGTCATCAGAAAATATGTCAGCTACTGGCCTCTGACTTCAAGATAACTATTCCAGGAAGGAATAACAAAGTTTTGAGCTTACGCTCGTTCGAAATGGACTCATAACAGCATGTTATTAGTCCTTAACTGGATGACGTGTCCTTAGCGTGTGACTGAGTTCATCCAGCTACTTTGGGACGACCTCACATCTTGAAGTTCCCAGCAGACTCTCTCGTTCCAGCAACAGCTTAGAACTTAGTAGAAAGGATCTGAGATGAGAGAAACTTGTCTCTTTTTCATTGGTCCGTGGACCAGCGAGGAGTTCACTTGTTGTTATCAAGATTCAAGGTGAAATTCACAGCAGAGTGAAAATGTTTTGGAAAGGCAGAGAGTGCTGGAGCCCTTCTCATGAAAAACAACGGATTAACTGTCTTCTGACTTTCTAAACAAAACGGCTGGGCCTCTGTGACCCGAGACTTCAACTTTAACACAGCAGGAGTGACACAGTAATACTCCATATTAAAAGAATAACAGCATATAACATATATCATGAAAATGACAAAAGTTATTCTTTTGATCACATCAGCCTAAAATCAAAGATAGAAATAGTCTCTTTTGGTGACTATGTTCTCAGATTACAACTAATGGAATAATTTGTAGTAAATGTCTTGCTTTACTGAGAGGTCAGTAAAGGTCATCTCTGGAACAGTTCAAAAATACACAGGTGTATCAAAGTGGACACGGTCATGCCCACTACATAAGTTTGCAATTTGAATCTAATTTGGGTAGTATGCAGATGTACTCTGTCTTCAGTTTAAATAAACAGTCTTCTATTTTAATTATTGTTATGGTGGTGCAGAAGTTTATAAAATAGGGTTATTTAAACAGCTATTTAATTTCTTGAGGATGTTGTTTTAACACGGCAGAAATTTGCTTTTGAGTAGCCGGTAGCTTGATTCCAAGAAAACTTCTGCTGGAGCTTCCAGATTCTCTGAACAATTTTTACTCCAAGTGATAAAAAGAAAATACTCCACATAGCATCTCAGCAAAAAAAAAATCTGAACTATTCCTTTAAGGTCAGTTTAGAATCGTCACTTACCCTAAATGCATGTTTTTGCTGTATCTGTTGGAAGAAAACCGGAGTACCCGGTACTTTATTGCTGTGAGGCACAACGTCTCTTGAACATTTGTGCAATACATAAAAATTGTTGTTTCACAAAAAAATAGTATTTGTGTCTTGCTAGATGTTTATTTAACTAACAACATGACTTCTGATTAGGGAGTATATATACATTTTTATTACAAAGGATTTTATTCCTTCTTATCGTCACATGAGCCTTTGTAGATAAACATTAAGCAGAACTCGATAAAGTTCATTAGTGTACAGTATTTATTTCCTTTAAAGATATAAAATGTAATGCAAGTCATATACAAAATACAAGAAACGATAGACATTTGAATTCTGTGGAAATTAAAACAGAGCTTCACCTTTTTTATGACACGAGCTTCAAAAAGCAAATTACAACCTTAAATTTCACTAAAAGAAAGTACTTAACAAATATATAAACACATATAATATATAAAATGGATCGTAATGCTACATACATAATTTAACGCTTGTCATTTTTTTTAATAATCAAATTGCTTATTCAGTAGCTAATGTCTTGAAAAGTGTTAAAACCGTCATGTTTTCTCTGAAGCAGCCATGCATTGGAAGGCGTTGGTCTGTCAGCTTCAAGAGCCCAATCCTCACGATCAACAGGCTGCTGCTTTAGACCAGCTTTGACCTTTATCTGAATGCTGAGTGAAAGCAAAAGCAATGCTACATTTTCCTGGCTGGCGTCCTCAACTGTCTTCCAATAACACACCATAAACCATAAAGTGTTTTTTGCTCAATAACAGGATTGCAGGCAGCGGGAAGATGAAGTAGATCCATTTTGTAATGCAGTCACTTCAGCCTTTGTAAGGGTGCTGTTTAAAGGGAAGATACATATTAAAAAATACTGTATGTCACACTTTTTGCTTCTGTCAAACTTCACATAAAGGCCATCTGCAGTGCTTACCCCTTTGGGTTTCTTCTGAATCACGCGGCTGACCCGAATGTATCTTTCATCAATTTTCATCATCAGGTCCTTGACCCAGTTCTCTCTGGGGTTTGTGCAATACTTCCGTCCCTTCCTCAAGGTGAAGCTATAAGAATATAACATTTAAGGGTTAACGAGTTCTGCTTTAAAGTGCTTATTCTAATTTTATTTTCTAAATGAACTCACATTACGGCAGGGAGGTTGCAGCCACCGTCAGTCTTTTGATATTTGTACTTTACTGCATTCTTCTGAATGTGCTTATTCACATTTTTCAAATACTTCAGACAGCAGTCGTCATATGACCCTGAAAAACAGAAAAACAGTTCAGTTTGGAGCCGCCTCACCTTGAAAGTGACACATTTTTTGCAAATTTTAAGCACAAATTAATTAATTCAACCAAGCCAGTCTGCAAAATTTATAGAATGCATGGATGTGAACCAAACCAAACTTATTCACTTTCATATCTCTTTATTGCATGAATATACAACCTTGTTTACAGAAACTTTTTTTAAATTGTATTAATTTTTTTTGTAAAACATTACCTTGTCCAAATGCAAAGCAGAGAAAAGAAAAGAAGAACAAGTAGAAGAGCACGTTGAACTTCATGGTTTAGTCAGTCGAGGCAACTCTGGAAAAAAGACCAAAACGTTTACAAGTTACACCTGCAATAAGTCTTATCTCTGATTATTGCACCTATGTCTTCCCACACCTTCTTGTTAACAGGAAACTTTGAACCTTGGACAAATAAACAGTTCTGTCTGTAAGTTATCTCCATTATGGCTAATTTTCCAGCGGCTATGGGGATGATAATAACTGATAATGGGCATTTAATGGTTGATAACGTTCGAAGCAGGTTAATTTTCCAGGTTTAACTGGCTCAAATAAACATAAACTCAAAGGAGCTAAAAACATAACCATAACACATATTTGCATTTTTCATTTTCTGAATCATTTTATTGTTTGTGCAAAAGGAATTTAACAAAGCTGAGCACTCATTCTTACCATAAAACCAAACTGCACATTACAATTTTGCACAATTACATGACATAAATGCTAATTTTTGTGATTTACAAGTGAATAATTTATAAAAGAACAAGTGTTTAAATGACATGAAACTAACCCTGTCCTTATGATTGCAGGTTACTCACCTGTGATTGTCTGAAGAAAGGTTGGAGCGCTAAGTTCTCTTGTCTACAAACCTGTACAGGCAGCGCTCTTTTATAAAGCACTCATCACTGGCTCCCTGCCAAAAAGATTAAATTACTTTAGTGCAGCCCACCTTTGTACTGATCATTTCTCTTGTCCTTTCAGTTTTCAAATCTTGGCATAAACATTATATTGCTGTGCAGTTTTGAGCTTCACTCACTACGTTTATGATGCACGTAAAATAATTTTGTGTTTTACTGAAATCAGGAATTAGTGTTGGATTTTGTCTCCACTCCTTTTTTTCCCCCTTGTAGGCTTCATGGAGCTGGGTTTAAAACAAACAAAATTACTATCTTCAATTTGAAATCATGTGAAGTTTATACAAATGTAGGATGTGCAGAAAGACGCCAGTAATCACGTTCATGTACAGTATTGTGATCCCATGACTGGACTTCCAGGCGGCATGATGGTGCAGTTGATAAAGCTGTTGCCTCTCATTGAGAAGGTTGCCAGATCGAATCCCAACCGGGACCTTTCTGGGTGGAGTTTGCATGTTCTCTCCGTGCATGCGTGGGCTTCCCATGCATGTTGACTGATTGGCAATTCTAAATTGTCCCTAGGTGTGAGTCAGTGAGAGAGTAACTGGTTTAGTTTGTCTCCATGTGTCCCTGTGATGGACTGGAGATCTGTCCAGTGTGTCCCCCCACTATCCTTAAAGGATGGACGGATGGATGGACGGCTTCCTGTTGGAGTCTACATGGTTCTCTTTGTAAATACAGAACATTTAGAAGCTCCAGAATGCAATAATAGTGTGAATGGTTACCAAGACAAGATGTTAAACAGGAGAAACCTTTTGTTTACGATAACTTTTACAGTTATATAGTGATTAAGTACAGTATATGATTGTTTAGAAGAAAAAAAATACAGAATTATTTCTTAAGCACTAATGAAATAAAGAAATTGCAATGCTAGGTTCTACAAATTGAATACATTTTGATTCTTGTAGCAATGAAAACAATAAGAAAAGGAAGTTCAGTTCCAGTTAAACTGAATACAACTCAGTTCAATCTGTAACATTTATTCTGATTTTGTTCAGTTTCTGTCTCCAAGATTTAGGTGAAAAGACTTGGGATATGTTTGGGGTGAAAATAGTCTCTGAAGATTTGTTGTCCAAGAACAAATGGACCAAGAGAATCCTTAAAAACACGTTTAACGATCTCTGTGTTCAAAATGTCCCATAATATTTTATATTTTGCCTGAATTTATCAGCAAGTATTATAAAGTGAACAAGGCTTTTATAGCTTTTATAGATCCATTCATCTACTTTTGTGGATTCATATATTTAAATGTCATTTGTAAATCAATGAAGATGTATTATGTGCAGTCTAAAAATTATTAATTATAACAGAAGTAGTCATGGAGCGAAAGTATTGGCCCAAATGAAGAACAGCAAAACCATTTGAACTTTTCCGATAATTCTCAGTCAGGTCATCTGGACAGTTTCTTTTTAGTAGAAACGTTTCACGCTGGATTCACCTTGCAGGATTGTGGACGGAGGTTTGGTGTGTTTGCCTTGTGCTCTTTCTGTGGACAATTGTTGTTTTGTTGTTTTGTTTTGTTTTGTTGTCTCACTTTCTCTTTTCTTTCTTTCTCTATTAAAAATAATAAAAAAAAATAAATAAAAAAAAAATAAAAAAAAAAAAAAATAAAAAAATATTGGAGTGAGAGGATGGCTATAAGGTGTGAAGGGAGGC
>JBBPBX010016809.1:10174-33169 GCA_038048925.1 Garcialebias charrua | reverse complement strand
AAGAAACGTTTCACCCTCACTCCAGAGGGCTTCATCAGTCAGAGTAGTTCCAGCACACTGTTCCCCCACCAAGCCGTAAACAACTTAAGTGGACCAACCAGTTTGCTGGAGCCAAGATGGTTTCTGGAGGCCGTCCTGTCCCTCGTCGACTCCCCCCAGGCAGGCAGCCACAGCCAAAGTGGTTCAAGACAAGAAAGTTCATGCTCCTCTTCATTTGAACTTTTACTTAATAAATGCACTTTAAGGGTCAAACCAGCTGCATTTCGCCTGGGCAGTGAAATGCAGCTGATTTGATGTTTTCTCCAGGAGTTCTGGAGCGAAATGAAGGTGGCATCTATGGCAAGCCAAGTGCCTCATTAATAGCCACTTTTACCTATAATAATAATAATAATAATAATAATAATAATAATAAAATAATAATTTCAATTTATACCGCACTTTTCATTAATAAAAATCTCAAAGTGCTAAAATTAATGAGACACTTGGCTTGCCATATCTCGAGGGCCCTCTAGCGGCTAAAAATGCTATTGTTCCATATTATCCATGTCAGAATGAATGAAATCGTCAGATGTCAGCCAAAAACTGGGTTATAAATAAGGAGGAAAAAAAACGTATATAAGTTGCTTTGGTGTATTGGTGTAAGTTGCAGGACTTGCAAATTTATGCAAAAAGATGTGACTTATACAGTGAAAAATACAGTACTCTGGTAATTACTGCTGACATGGATGAACGTCATATTTTATCTGCATTTATCCTTAGCCAGATGTTTAAATTGACAGTGGTGGCCGATGTTTCCAGTTGCCAAGATTGGACATATAGAGTTTATGGAGAACAATTTGAAAGCTACAACTTCTTGATTTTTTTTCTCCTGTTTTTATTCTTGACTCTGATACAAGAAAGTGTCCAACGCATCATGAGATTATAGACTCCAGATTTATAGAGAAATCCACCTCCAAGGCTTGATCAACCAAATGACTCCTTCAGCCTTGCTGTGAAATAGTTTCCAAGCTTTGACTTGTAAAAGCCCACGGAATATTTCCTTTAAGTGAACACTGTAATGGTTTTAGATCTTTATTTTTTTCTTGACCTCAAGCTCAGACTTTATTGGCTGCAGAAACAGACATGTTCCTTAAATGTAATACAGAAACAGTTCAAACGAGATAAAAGTTGTTCATTCACTTTTCTTTGTGTACAAGTTCCCATCAGCTGGTAGTTTTATCAGCCCATAAAGCCTGCAGTTTATCTCATCAATAAAGCTTAGGTCGCTTGCTATGAGGCAACAGAGGTAATTAGAAGTAGTTAATAAATAGTAAATTAATTTTTAAGAGACACATACCACATGGATCTTCTTTGAAATGTATTTGTACTCATGTAGTCTGTTTACTGCTGCCTTTCATTTGAACGTAAAGCAGATTTTATAAAAGAGCAAACATTTTTTTATCAGGATTACTTACGGTAGTTACTGATCGAGGGCTCATGTGCCTCTGGTCTCTGTTGGGCTTTTAGAAAACTTCTGTTGTGTCTTTCTGTTTCTACTTGGAGGCATTTGGTGTAAAATGCAGATTAAACTATAAATTACTATAAATCCTGCACAAGTCTGCGCATGAAGCTTCAAAAAGATGAAAGAATATGCAAGCAAAACGCCAGTTATTGCGTTAGCGTTGTAAACTAGCTTAGTACTTTCATGTGATTGCTAAACAACAAAACATCGAAGGAATAGTCGTTTGTGTCTCAAAGCACAGATACATTATAACAAGAACAAACTAAATTTCAAAGTAAATTAAAAAATAATGTTAGCCAGGTGCATTGCACACATCTACATATAAAATTAAAATGGATATAATAACAATAGTCAGTCTGACAGATATTGACATTCTTCAGTGATGGAGGGGGCTCATTCTGCACTCCACACCAGTGGAGATGATGTTCTGCACCATAATTTCCAGACTTTTGAGCATACCTGAATATAAGCCATGCCCAATAAATAAAAAAAAATATTTTTTATACATATATAGGCTGCACTTATTTATAAGCCGCAGGTATCTTCGTTGTAACATGAGACATTTACACAGAAAGATTTTTTAAAACTTTTAATTAGATACTTACCAGTAACATGCACAAATACATACAGTAAATGTTTTCTTTCTGAACAGTGCCTGTAACACGGCTGGTTATAATAAATAAATAATTACAGTGGCGTACCTGGAAAAGTCATTGATAGCTGTCTTAATTCCTCCTGTGCGCTAAAACCACTAAAGTCGTCTTCTTCAGTGTCAGGACTGAAACAGCCTCAGAAAAACTTCATCAAACTCACGTCAGTCTCTCTTTCGTTGTCGCTCTTAACGTCACTTTTGTCTCGAGGCAAATTTGCGATTTTATTTACGATTCACGCTTATTTCGAGTGGCTGCAAATAGTTCGTCGTGCCCCAACGAGGGGGGAAACTCCCGCAGGGTATGGAGGAGAGAACGAGGAGTTTCATTGGTCAGTAGTCCACTTTGGAAACCAAGGTTCCCTGGTCCACTCTGACCTGTTCAGCAATTTCATTAGTCAGATCTTTTTTAAACTTTATGAACACAGTCTCATTGAGTAACGAGGACCCACCCCCCAAGAGAGACGTGCATTGGGCAGTTATGTGAGCACCAGGGTGTGATGAGGTTCAATGCTTTGGTGGCATGAAGCTCGTTAGCCTGTAATAAATTAATTAATAAATTCTTAAATTAGCTGCAGCATTGTACAAGTTGCTGTGTTCATAGTGTGCGATAAAAGTAGCAGCTTATAGTCTGGAAATTACGGTAGCGCCTTTTTTCATCTGTTTACAGTTAGTTTTTTTTAAAATGACAAAACACATTACAGGCCATAATAGGCATTGCTTATCATAATGCACTACAAAAGGAGATAATTCTGAGGTACATAAAAATGCAAACTGGGTGTATATGATCATTTTACTCAAATTAAGATAATTTGAAGCTGTTGGTACGATGCTTATGCATGTTCCAACTGGCTACACTCGTGCTCTGATGCCACAGAAGATAAAGTACTGTTGATAACTTTTTGACAATATGACAGTTTTAAAATGACCAGACTGTTTTTTTTTTTGTTTTTTTGTTAAAGTGAATTAATTAGTGTTTGGTTTTAAAATTTCTGAGGTGCTACAGAAAAGTTATTGTGCGGGTCAAAGCTTAGCAACAACATGGCTAACATGGCTAATTTTCAGGTCTCTCTTGTAAATGAGTGTTAGGAGGAGTGGTGGCGCAGAGGTGGGCCTGATCGGAAGATCGCCGGTTTAAGCCCCGGTTCCGACAACATCAAAATGTGGGTGGAAAAGATGAAACACCCACACCTGCCTCCACCCTCATTCGCCCCACTCTGGGCCCCTGAGCAAGGCCCTTAACCCCCACCATCTGCTCCCTAAACAGGTCTCTCTTGAAAATGAGTTCTCGTGGCTCAATGAGACTACCTGGATAAATAAAGGGTAAATGAAAAAAAAAAAGTATGGCGCACTTGTTTATTACATTTGCTTATCCAGCAAATTATTGTATAATTCTGTACTTACTACTTAATACTTGAACATGTTTTGCTTTGATACTGTTTTATAAATTGTATAACATGTTTTCAATATAAAGTTAACTGCTGTACAAAATTTGTTGTACATTTATTCAAATAGAAGCATCAGAGAAATTTGGAAATGTTGATTACACTGTACTAACCAGTGTACTGTACTTTGGTTTCTAAGCACAGTATACCCACTATAAAAATGTAGACTACACCATTGTTTCTCAGTATTTGAAGAACTTCAAAGCTATGATGACTTGAGAACTCAGCTTGTTGCTTGAAATACCACTCAACTAGAAATCAGCTCAACTAGAAGTTCCATGCGGAGCTTTTCCTGTCAGCTCGGGAACACTTTCAAGGGGGTTTTGTTCAAATGTGTGTGACAGGTGTGAATGAGCGTTCAAAGCCTGAGTGGACATCTGATACGACTGCTCACTGTTTATGTTTCTTGCTTGTGTGAACAATGTCAGCTAAAATCCGGTGAAGCAATGCATTAGTTTTCACTTCTCACTTTTTTGTTTTTGCCTGCAGGATACAAGGTTTAAAGACCTTTCTTTTTAAGCAAGCCACTCTGCCTCCACATGATTTTATCTCTGATTTTAGTTGATATTATCATTGTTTTTAGTTGATTTTATTACAGTTTTTGTTTTTGTTTTGTTATTTTATCATTGATTTTACTTGATTTTGTCACTTGTTTTTATTTGATCATTGATTTTAGTTGCACCTTGTAGCACTTTGATATTTTTGTTAATGAAAAGTGCGTTACAAATTAAATTCCTTATTATTATTATACAGGTAATCCCCGACTTACGAGCGCTCTTACTTACGAGGTTCCGGACTTACGAGCTCACTAACGAACTGTAAATTTGTAAAGAACATACAAAAAATACAGCACTTTTATGTGTTTTTAGATGAAAGTGTGTTAGCTAACCGTTTGTAAACGAGTTTCTGAGCATGTTTATGAACTAGTATGAACGTTTGTGTTGAAAAACGAGTGTTCGTAGTAGCGCTAGCATAAATTTTCCGACTTACGACCGAAAATCCGGACTTACGAGAACATGTGTTTCGTGTTCCGACGTACGAGATTTTCGTCTTACGAGATAGTCGTAGGAATGGAACTCACTCGTGTGTCGGGGACCCCCTGTATTATACAAAAAAACTAGATCTAAAAGCACAAAATATCAGAGAATCATTTATTTTCTTCCAGATACCACCCAGGCTTTAAATCTTTTCTCGTGATTTATTCACCGATGTCTTCAGTCTTGTGCAATTTTTGTTTAGCTTTGAATGTTTCTTGCTATTTTCGTACTCCTGATCGCAGGCACAATGAACTAAATCTCTATTGGCAAGACAGCCTGACTTTTTTTTAAAAGAAATGTTGACACTGATGATCTTTATTCTCATGTTACATATAAAAAAAAAAACCTGATGGATTAATGGCTCTGACTATTTGTAAGAAATGATGGTCCACTGCCAAGGGGACTTGGACGCGATCCGTGTAATGATTCACTCTGTTGTCTTCAGCATTCCTTCCAGACAATATGATATGTTGTTTTATCCCATCATCTCTGCTGTCATTTAACATCCATGTCAAAGAAAACATCCATTTATCAGAATGTGAAGATCTTTACTTTGGCACTGTATAAAAAGCTTCGGCACTGATCAACGATGCAGAATGAACATTTACTTCGGGTGCAGACATTCAATTGTAAACTGCAACGTACCTGAAAAAGAGCAGCAAAGCAAGCGTTGCGGAAAACAGATATTTGCTTCAATGAAATGCAATGTGATTTTTATTTTTTAATCGTTTGAACATTCGACACATTTGACAGTGCTCATGTTTTCTGAGCTCGATGATTGTGCAAACACAGAGGTCATAGTGGGTTTTTTTCCCTTTAAATTTAAAAAGCCAAGCAAATAAATTCAGTTTTTCATGTCCTGAGAAGACATGTGGATTAAAAAATGCATAATATAAGCTGTGATTTTGTTCTAATTTGAAATGTGTTTAATTCCACAAAACTTTATGCAGTAGTTAGAAAATGTTTAGCATTAAAAGCCTGAGAAGCAGTGATAGTTTAAGAGCATTTGACTATCCACTAAAATGTATTTCCCACTTTTGTACCATAGTTAAACTGAACATGCTACTGTACCGTCAGCGCAGCTTGTTATATATAATTTTTACCTTATCTTACCTTTTTTTCTTTAATTATCCATCATTCAGCTGACCTGAAGCTGTGTTCTCAGTAACCTTTTCCAGGAAGACAAGATCAAACACATTAGCATGAAACCCTTTGAGTTTTGACATTACATAATCTTAAATACCATTTTTGTATCTCCACTGAAATTCCCATTGCATTCAATTCAATTCAGTTTCATTCATCCATTGGTATAATCTTTAAATGTTAGTCGCAATAACCGGAAATGTGATGCCTTCAAAACCAATCATGTTCTCCAAATATACAGTACACTTTTTGAAAGCATTAAGTAATGTTTGTGTCTGAGGGATTATTTAATTAAATGTTGGTGAGAGCTGAAGGTCCTGGCCCTGCATACGTTTACTCTGATGTAGAAGTTGGCTCCGCTGACAAGAAAAAGTAGAACTGTTTTCATCCCGGCGAACGAGCCAAGCCTTCTTGACAAATGAGGCCCATCTCAGCGAAACAGCAACAAATACATGCAGTGGCCTGTTTGAGCGTCACCTTGGGGGATATCTGGATCCTGGTTCTTTCTGAAAAGTTTGGCTTGACGTTGTTCGGTACAAACTGTTATGCAACGTGCTGTTTTCAACTTTTTGTAACAGCTTTCGTTTTTGTGTTTCTTGAACAGTATCCATTTTCAAGTACCAACATTAACAATTGTATATAATACCGAACTGCTGCTTTGTACATTTTTTTAAAGCTGATCATTTTTATTTGACAGAGCAAAGCAAATCCAGCAAACATTATTTTTTTTATTCAGTTTTTTTTTTAAATGCTGACCAGATATTTAATATTAGTAACAGAGACTGTTCCCAAAGTTATAATCTGGGCAACAATGGATTGTGCAAGATCTATGTTTAAAATGTTCTATTAGCTCTTGTCTGTTAGCTAGCAAAATATCTAAATACATATCAGAGTGTATATAAATATATAGTATATACCCTGAAGCTGTTAGACTCATGCATCCCTAATCAGGATTATCACTGTGAAAAATTTAAAAAAATCACTGTAACACCACTCAATTGTTGATGCGTGCTGCTGACTATCCATGCTGCTGATTTATTTCATGCTGCTGTATTCATGCGCACTCACCTGCTTACACAAACTCATGTTCGTGCTGCTGTTGTTTGGCATATTTTGCACTGTTGAGTGAGTCTAACAATTCTTAGTTTAGCGTATTAGTTCATATCTTAGATCTTATTAGTTTTTCTTTTACAATTTATACTTGTGTTGGATGTAACTGTGCACAGTTTTGTTCCACCACATGCACCACATGCAATGCAAATGAAAATAAAGAAAACTTGACCTTGACCATGGACTATTAGATGGATTTTAAAGAAACTTTCAGAAAGTAATCAGTGGATGTACGTCAACAACTAATGAAATTTTGAAGCTAACTGTCTTAAAAAATAAATAAATAAACTGCTATTGATAATTTTGTGTCGTTTCTGAGCATCATCTTCAACACGTACTTTGAGTGCAACACATTATACAACTTTCTTTTATGTTATATTGAATAAGATTACAAAATTATATCAGGTACAGCACAGGTTGAACAACTGGGAGATAAAGTTAGAGACCAAACTATGGTATGTTGTTTATTTGTCATATGCAGGTTAACACCAGGTCAACAATGCAAAGAAATGTTCAGGATCAGAAGAACATCGCTAAAACCAAAACAAACAAGAAATACTAAAGCATTCGATAAGGGTACAAAAGTACCAAAAAGTGAAAAAGCACTATAATATTTACAAGGTCCAAAAGAAATATAGTAAACAACAACATATGAATTTGTATGAATTTGTATTTCACAAGCTTAAATGCACATGGTATATTGCACAAAACTACCATAAACTACACTGTGACTGAGATGGCTTGGACATGTCCAGAGGAGGGGCAGTGGGTATAGTGATAGAAAGATGTTAGAAATGCAGCTGCCAGGAAAACAAAAAAACTAAGAGAAGATGTGTGGATTCCGTTAGAGAGGACATGGAGGTTATTGGAGTGAGGACAGAGGAAAGAGTAAGACTGTGGAGACCCCTGAAGAGGGAAAAAATGAAAAATGTTATGTCATGTTATGTTATGTCAAAGAGCATTAACATTTTCAAAGCCCTTGATTGTTGCATCTTGGAGAGTGATGCAGAATATATTCCATCCATCCATCCATCTTCTTCCGCTTATCCGGGGTCGGGTCGCGGGGGTAGCAGCCTAAGTAGGGAGGCCCAGACTTCCCTCTCCCCAGCCACTTGGAGCAGCTCCTCCGGGGGAATCCCAAGGCGTTCCCAGGCCAGCCGAGAAACATAGTCCCTCCAGCGCGTCCTGGGTCTTCCTCTGGGTCTCCTCCCGGTGGGACATGCCCGGAACACCTCACCAGGGAGGCGTCCAGGAGGCATCCTAACCAGATGCCCGAGCCACCTCAACTGGCTCCTCTCGATGTGGAGAAGCAGCGGCTCTACTCCGAGTCCCTCCCGGATGACTGAGCTTCTCACCCTATCTCTAAGGGAGAGTCCAGCCACCCTGCGGAGAAAACTCATTTCAGCCGCTTGTATCCGAGATCTTGTTCTTTCGGTCATAACCCAAAGCTCATGACCATAGATGAGGGTGGGAACGTAGATCGATCGGTAAATTGAGAGCTTTGCCTTTTGACTCAGCTCTCTCTTCACCACGACAGACCGGTACAGCGCCCGCTTCACTGCGGACGCTGCACCTATCCGCCTATCGATCTCACGCTCCAGTTTTCCCTCATTCGTGAACAAGATCCCGAGATACTTAAACTCCTCCACTTCTGATCCTCGGCTACAGAAGCAGAATATATTCATTATGCTTAATTCAGCTCCTGAATGAAGAGCTTACCCTCTAGTGGCAGAGAAACGACATTGCAGTCCCAGCAGTGTCCAGCTGTGCAAAAACAAAGCTGCAAAAATGTGAACCTCAACCTTTTCAAATGTTTCCAGAAAGAAACTCAAAAAGGTCAGAATCCTTGAGTTATACTTGTTTTTCTCAATAGTCCCTAAATCTATAAGCCTTTTTTCAGCGGTGTGACTCAATCAACACTCATCATGCTCTTGCCTTTAAATCACACCATGAAGGTGCCAGTGAGTAAAGGGGACTGAACTTACTCTCAGTCTTGGTTTCAAATCATAAAAATACTTTGAAAATGTTCTTTGAGCTTAGACATGCTCGGAGTCCCTTTTTTGAAGTATATCTAAAGTACACCTCATTAAACGTACAAAGCGACATTTGTTTTACTGTTTTGCTCATTTAGCTGTCATACTGTCACCACCAGCTGTTGTCTGCAGAACTCTGCTGAAGACAAACAGCTGCTGGCCCAAAGAAATGTCAACGTGGATCAATGAATCAATCATTCACGATCTGAGCGGACTAACGTATGGCCACTGGTCTCCTCTCCCAAAACTAGAAGCTGTTTTAGTAAAAAGTGACCTATAACAGACATTAACCTGTTTCTTGAGTTGAAAATGTATTTAATTAAAACTTTAAATGCCAGCACAATGACAACCTTCAAATATTTAAAATGTTCTTCTTTTTTGTGTAGCTTTCCAACACAAATGGCACACATAACAAGAGGTATTAAAAATGTCCTTTATAACAAACAGCTGTATCCAGTTGACAACTTATGCTTGTTGTGCATGTCATATGGTAAAAATGTGGTTACTCTGTTTCTCTTTATTTTTAAAAATTTTTGTAGGCACATTCTTGAAATCTTGAATTGTTTTTGTCATTGCATGTTTTTAAGGTTATTGCGTATTTTCTTGTCATTTAAGATGGTTCATGCCTCTTTGCACCCATTTGGTGCTCTTTATTACCATTTTGCATCAACATCTGGTTGGTTTTTATTTGTCTTCCTTTTTTTTGAATGGGAGTGTTTGCACATAGGTCGTCTTGTGGTTGAGCATCTATTTCTTGCCATTTTTGTCTTTTCTGTTTAACGTTTATGTCATTTTCCATATTGCAAAAATAGTTTCATGTTACACATGTGTTGTTGAGCAATGTTTGTCGACATTTTATATCGTTAAATTTACTTTTGTTTTTTTAGGATTGCATTTGTGCAATGACTTTTGATGAGGCATATTTTCCCTTGCCTTATAATAAAACTTAATAGCTCAGTTAAGTCAACAAAAGTGGATAAATGAGATGCAAATGTGATGCAAAAATCCCAAAACAAGCTAAAATGTTGCCCTTGAGCGGTTCAAAGTTCCCTTAACAGATGGATGATTACCACAAAACATTTAAAAATGGCAATAAATGAGCTCACAGAAGCAGAAAGCTAAAAAAAAAATACTTGTTTTTGACACAAAACGACCAAACTGGACCAGTGTGTGACTAAAAACAGAGAAATGTAACAAACACAAAACAGAAACAATGAAAACAAACTAAGCCCAAAGTGACCACAACTTTAAGATTTTTTGCAATTTTATCTAGTTCTTTTTGAATTTAATTCTCAAAACAGGAACATCTTGGTTGCCATGTGGACGTACACATGTTTTGTGCCTGTTTTCTGTGTTTTACATTTGGATTTTGGGCAAAAACAGATTATTTTGTAAACACTTTGACTCACTGTGGTAATTTATTTTTACTTTATAGTCTTAATTTAGTTGTGGAGTGTCTTTTGGTAAACAAAATTAAAAGGACAAGACCCCTGCCTTCTGGAGCTCCTGGGCCTCACTGAAAACCTTTCTGCCTCGGCTTCTTCTTGTGTTATCTGCGCGGTGGGTTGTGGGTGTGTGAGAGCGTCGAAGTAAAATGGCGGACTTGGCAAACGAAGGTGAGTAAAGTAGCAGTGTGGGAAAAGCAAAACTGACCATGTGGCGATATAAAGGCTACATCTTATTTAATTCTCAGGCGTGGCAACTGAAATAAAGCTTCTTGTTCGCTTGCGAATTGTGACTTCAGGTGAAGTGTCGCGCTGTCTGGATAAAACAACATTAGCAAACAAGCTAACAATGCTAATGATTGGGTTTAGGATAATACCTGGAACAGCGGCTAGCCGGCTTATGATTTAGCGCTAGCATCTGGCTATTAATAGATAGCGAGTCTCACCGTTTGTAGCTAGCTCACAAGTTTATGTAAACATAAACGTAATCCCACAAGCTGCATCTCCTATCGTGCATTAATGCAACACTGATTTCCTTGTCAGTGGTGTGAATTTTTTTTTTTGTCGGTGTAGTTAGCTCGCAGTTGAGTCGTCTAGCGTTTATTTAGGCGCGTAGAGTGAAAAATGGCCGGACAGACAAGTGTTTTACAGTGCTTATTTTTGTAAAAAGTTCTGCTTTAGCGTTAAATTGGATGACTTTCCTGTAAGTGCATTTAAAGTGAATCTTGGCGGCTTACGTGGTTAACGGATATGACTCATGCGAGATGGAGCGCATTAGCAAGCTAACCATAGCTTGCAAGCTGGTGGGGGCGGCTATTTACTGGAAAGGGTCAGATCGCTGGTTAATGCGAGCTGGGAATACATTGGGCAACTTCAGTGCCAGAAGTAAATATCCGGGGTTGCGTGCAGGGATCTTCACATATATGAGCTATATTAGCTGATTGCAAGCCGAAAAGCTAAACCTGAACAGATGATAAATATAGGGCACAAATATTTTTTTTCACGCATTCTTGTGCTAAACGTGTTTCATACAGCAATCTGCACGAGGGTGATTGTAACACAGCCTTGCTGTGTGTTTTTGGATAGGCTGATACTGTATATCGCATGTCCACGTTCATCGGTAAGCCTCACAACGGCATTGATGCTACACCTGACAAGGAAAGGCCCACTCACGCCAGGAAAATCTTTTGTCTGATACTGTTACAGGACTGCCCATCTTTCAGAGGACACAGCCTTAAGCTAGATGTTTTAATGGCTTGAGACGACTCCTATTTATCACCCAGCTTGGTGATTGCTTCTCTTTTAGGGTATAACAACTCCTATAAGCGTACACCCTTTAGTTTATTCATTCAGCTTTCTAAGATCTTTTTTTCAAAACTGCAAAAGTAGCTTTTGTTGCTTTTTGTTCAAACACATTGACCGAAAGATTATGCAAACATTTTTTTAAATTCAAACTAGATTTACAAACTTATTTGAGCAGAAACTCTTAATTTTGGTAGCGCTAGTAACCACTAAAGCCATTTTACTCAACATTTTTGTATATTATTATACAGGTAGTCCCCGACTTACGACGGAGTTCCGTTCCTGCGCGGTGGCATAAAGCGAATTTCGACGTAAGTCGGAACATACGTAAATACTTCACCTTATACGTACAGTACTGTATTTTACCAAGCACTTAGCCTATCCTAACACAGTACCCTATGTAATTATCAAAAAACACATACATTTGGGAGCCATAATGAAGGGGAAAAATAGTTAATTTCCCACTGGTATGCTGGTGAAGTTTCCTCCGTCCCTCCTCTGTATTCTCTATTGCGTTTACGTCATAAAACTGCCGTCCAGCTTGGTCTATCTGCCGTATTCCGTTCCGTTTACTATGTAAAACAGGGTTCACAGTACAGTTTTGTTTTGTTTTTTGAATGTCCAGAGGACCAGACTTACCGGTGCTTTTTTAGAGAGTAATGTGTAGCATTCCTCCACAGCTATCTTAATAACGTAAAACCGTAAACTGCGTAACTTGGCTTTTCAAAAAAAAAAAAAAAATATATATATATATATACTGTGTGTATATATATATATATATTTTATTTTTATGGGAGATGCGTCGTAACCGCGAAACATCATAACTCGAGACTGTCGTAAGTCGAGGACTACCTGTTAGGGCTGGGCGATATGGAAAAAATCATATATCACGATATGGACTTTTTTATATCACGATAACGATATATATCACGATATATACAACACGATGTGTGTGTGTCTGTACAGGAAAAATTTGGACCAAAGTTTTTTTATTTTATTATTTTACTACAGATAGTTACAATTATAAGAATGTGAACAAAAAGAACAAGGAAATTTGGACCAAAGTAGAAACTAGATCTACCTAAGATCTACCTTAATTCAAGGAGTACGATTATGGAATGACTTAATGCCAAATGACAAATGTTAAGGAAGCCAAATCATTCCTTGTATTTAAGAAACTGGTAAAAAATGAATTGCTAAAAAAATAAATGAATCTAATTTAATGTGTGATATATGTGAATTGAAAATTGACTGAGTTATTTACTTATTTTGTTATTATAGAAAATATTGTTTGAACTGTTATTAGATGAATAAGGAGCAGATTTAATAAGATTTATTCTTCATCTGCTACCTTTCATTTTATTTTTTTATTTTTTTCTATTATGAATACGTTAATTGTTGTATTTCATATTATAAAATGAATAAACTAACAAACAAACAAACAAACAACTCCTTTTCTACTTTGGTCCAAATTTTTCCTGCAGGTGGCGGTAAAACAACAGCTGCTAATGAAACTCACGAAGAAGAAATCCGCTCTGAAGTTTGAGTAAACAAAGCAAGAAACAGAAAAGAGAAAACGTTGCGTTTGATTGCGGTTCTGTTGTGTCTCTGGTCTGTTTTGTATTGGTTAACTGGACCTGAGTTCGGACTCGGTTGGACTCTGGGTTCGTGTCTTCTGGACCCATTTTGTCAACGAGTTTCACCGGAGCGAAATAATGGAAGCTAACAAGGTGAGCTTCCCCCTCTTTTTGGTAAAAGTTCTTCCTTGGGCTGCCTGCGCAGCTGTTTTCTCCTTGTTGAGACACCGGCCGGCTTCATGCGCCTGCGGCTCTGTTGCTCTCGAGTTTAACAACGTAAAGCATGCGTCGCAAACCCGCGCGTGCGTCAAACAAAGCAGCGCCGTCATCTCGCAAAACCCCATATGAAGCTTCTTTGCGACAGTTATTTTTTTATTCTTATTTATCACGATAGAGACGATAGAAGGAAAGTAGCACGATAGACACGTTTCTATCGTCCCCACGATATATATCGTCATATCGCACAGCCCTACTACCTGTATTGTTTAAAATTTCAGAAGCTATAACATTTTAACAGTGTAGTGCCTACATCATCCAGTCTTTAAAGCTGCTATATGTAACTTTTCTAACAATATATTTTTAACATATTTCTTCACTCTGTCACTAGATTGATGTTAGAGAGGTAATCTCTGAAAAAAACAAAAAAAAAATATTGTCCCCTTGCTTCTCCAGGTGGTAAATAAGCATTTCTAAAAAGAAAAAGTGACCCGCCATTTTCCAGCCAATAAAAACAAAGTTTGTAACCAGCCAATAAAAACCGAGCTTGAATTCGAATCAGCCAATAAAAACAGAGCTTGAATTTGAATTTTAACAGACCACAAGGGGGCAGTGCCATATATGGCTCTGAGGGGGAGGGATCAGAATGCTTTGCTTGTTGAAATTTTTTCTAAGTGCTGATGTTCTACAGAAACTGCAGACTCCACCTTTAATATATAAGATGCTCAGGTGTATATTTTTTGGTTACCTTTCGGTTTTCATCTTTATCTTCACTGTTCATACCAATTCTCTGCTGTTTGAGTGATGATTTGAGTAATGATAACGCATATAATCTTGCTTTTTAAAAATATCAGCAAACCAATGTCCCTTCCCTTTTTGGTGTAACTGATGTTTTTAGCTGCACATCAAGACATTCAAATGAATAAGATTACTGTACTGCACACTTTAGGTTAGTGCTTTGATGATGAGCGCATTTTCTTTCTTAACAGACAAGCCTGCCATTGCGCCTCCTGTGTTTGTTTTCCAAAAAGAGAAAGTGCAGAAGGTATGTTTTGTGTGTGTGTATTATTTCCTGTGTCACTTCTAAGTGTCCTGATGCATGCTCAATAATCCAGGTTCCAGGTAACTAAACCTAACAAGGTTGAGCCAGGTCCTCTGTCCGGAGGACCTGACTCAACCTTGTTATCACTTCTAGTTTTTTATATAGTATTTGTAGACAGAAAAATAGAATTCTATTGACCTGTAACAGCATATTTTCCTCAAGAAAAGTTTTAAATTTAAAACTTCACACCCTGTTATAATGCTCTAATGAAAAGGTAATACATTGCTTGATTTGATACATTCAGTAAAAAATCGATTGGCTGTGTACAGTTAAACAAGCTTAAACTGTGTTGTTGGATACCTCTTTCATGTCTAATTAATAAATAAAATAGTGCTCTTTCTTGCAGCGTTCTGCTGAGGGCTCAAGTGCAGAAGATGGTGAAGGTAAAACAAAATTAAAATCACAGTCTTCCTCGTTATGTGTTTATTATATCTGTTTGGAGATTGTAATATAATTAATGAAAATGTTCTATCACTTGCAGATTCAGATAAAGATGAAGGAAGCTATTGCCCTCCTGTAAAAAGGGAAAGGACCTCATCATTCCCACCCCCACATTCTGGTAAAGGCTTGTTATAAGAACTTAGAGAATTTACTTTTTTTATGCGCTTAGTCCTTGCTTGTGGTGTACACAAGGATTTGTATGCTGAGCGCTGTGTCTGCCTCCTACTTTGCAGTAACCAAGAACAATGTATTCATGCCCTCAAGTATCTGCCAGTCTCCAACTGGGAACTCTGACTCGGAGCCAGGTGAGCCAAACAGACCACAATTTATTTTCTTTCAGTTTTCAGATATCCTGCTGTAAGTTTTAAAATCAAAAAGTTTATACTGGTCGATTTTTGTTCATAACTATGTTATTGTAACTCTTGGCAAACACAAAGGTTTAAATAGAATGTGGAACCAATCACTTTTGCTTTTTAAAGCCATCGTTATTTCAGGTCAGCATTCTTCATTTCCTTCATTCAAATGTCACCTCCTTGCTCTCTGCTCAGTACTGTAAACTTTCATGTGATTATTTTTGTGTTTAGGTCAAGTATCTACAAACCGTATTCCAAAAAAGTTGGGACACTAAACAAATTGTGAATAAAAACTGAATGCAATGATGTGGAGATGGCAAAAGTCAATATTTTATTTGTAATAGAACATAGATGACCGATCAAAAGTTTAATCTGAGTAAATGTAACATGTTAAAGGAAAAATATGTTGATTCAAAATTTCAGTGTCAACAAATCCCAAAAAAGTTGGGACAAGTAGCAATAAGTGGCTGGAAAAAGGAAATTGAGCATATAACGAACAGCTGGAAGACCAATTAACACTAATTAGGTCAATTGACAACATGATTGGGTATAAAAAGAGCTTCTCAGAGTGTCAGTGTCTCTCAGAAGCCAAGATGGTAAGAGGATCACCAATTCCACCATTGTTGCGCAGAAAGATAGTGCAGCAATACCAGAATGGTGTTACCCAGCGTAAAATAGCAAAGACTTTTAAGTTATCATCATCAACCGTGCATAACATCATCAAAAGATTCAGAGAATCTGGAACAATCGCTGTGCGTAAGGGTCAAGGCCGTAAAACTCTACTGGATGCTCGTGATCTCCGGGCCCTTAAACGTCACTGCACCTCAAACAGGAATGCCACTGTCAAGGAAATAACAGAATGGGCTCAGGAATACTTCCAGAAAGCATTGTCAGTGAACACAATCCACCGTGCCATCCGCCGTTGCCAGCTGAAACTCTACAGTGCAAAGAGGAAGCCATTTCTAAGCAAGCTCCACAAGCTCAGACGTTTGCACTGGGCCAGGGGTCATTTAAAATGGAGTGTGGCAAAATGGAAGACTGTTCTGTGTCAGATGAGTCACGATTTGAAGTTCTTTATGGAACACTGGGACGCCATGTCATCCGGACCAGAGAGGACAAGGATAGCCCAAGTTGTTATCAACGCTCCGTTCAGAAGCCTGCATCACTGATGGTATGGGGTTGCATGAGCGCTTGTGGCATGGGCAGCTTGCATGTCTGGAAAGGCACCATTAATGCAGAGAACTATGTTCAGGTTCTAGAACAACATATGCTCCATCTAGACGTCATCTCTTTCAGGGAAGACCCTGCATTTTTCAACAAGATAATGCCAGACCACATTCTGCAGCAATCACAACATCATGGCTACGTAGGAGAAGGATCCGGTACTGAAATGTCCAGCCTGCAGTCCAGATGTTTCACCTATAGAGAACATTTGGTGCATCATAAAGAGGAAGGTGCGACAAAGAAGGCCCAAGACGATTGAACAGTTAGAGGCCTGTATTAGACATGAATGGGAGAGCATTCCTATTTCTAAACTTGAGAAACTGGTCTCCTCTGTCCCCAGACGTCTGTTGAGTGTTGTAAGAAGAAGGGGGGATGTCACACAGTGGTAAAAATGGACTTGTCCCAACTTTTTTGGGATTTGTTGACACCATGAAATTTTGAAACAACATATTTTTCCCTTAAAATGATACATTCTCTCAGTTTAAACTTTTGATCTGTGATTTGTGTTCTATTCTGAATAAAATATTAAATGTTAGCACCTCCACATCATTGCATTCAGTTTTTATTCACAATTTGTTTAGTGTCCCAACTTTTTTGGAATTCGGTTTGTTGTTCTGAACTGTCTTTTTACAGAACTTCATACCACTTTTCAAAAATCAGTAACAAGCCCCCTTTATAATCACTTGAATTTCAAATTCATTTAATGTTATTATTTGTTAAAAATCTTCCCAAATGAAATGCCTGAAAAAAAAAAACACTTATCGTAATATGCTACAACTCCACCAGCTGAGTGTTTCCTTTCAGGAAGGAATGAAGCATTTTGAGTAATGGGGCAGTAAATTGTTTTAAGGGGCTGGGTGTTGCAAAGAAAGTAAAAATCTAAAAGTTTTTCTTCCCTTTATTGATAAAGTTGATCAAAAATTAAGCATTTCCATCAGCCTTGTTTTCAGTGAAACCGTTATCTAAAAGTTGTACAGTATACGTGTCTCAGCCGTTGGCCTGATCGATTACTTTCTAAAACTACAATTTCTCTGTTCCTCCTCATTGCAGAGTTGGTAATAAAAATGTTCTCTCGTGGGGCCATTAAACAAATAACAATACTTCAAATCATTACATTGTTGTTGCACCATTTAATTTACTACAGGTTATATCTTTTTTGATTCGCAGTGCTTATCGTGCTGCACATTATAGCAACAGTTGGGTCTAACAGCTTTGGCGGCAGCTAACTGTAGCTTTTCTGTTCATGGCTTTGCCAAAGCAGCTGTTGCTGTCTGTGGCTGATGCAACAGCATTACTTAGTTTTGCTCTTGTTCACTTTTAATAATTTCAGCTCAAAGTCAACTTTATTGTCAAAACTATATGTACAGGACATACACAGGATTGAAATTGCATTTTTCTCAGTCCCTCGGTGCAACAGTAACCATTTAAACACTAAAACACTGAAACATAAGCAAAAAATGAAATAATAAAAGTGTAATACTGTCCTGAGTTTTTGTATAGTCATTTTTGCATAGTAGTATAAAAGTATAAAAAGCTGTATGCTCTCTCTAATTAATTTTTTCTTATTTATTCACATGAGCTGTTGATCATATTTTTACTTTAAAGTCACTTGATTTATTACTATATGATATTTAAATGGCAATAATACTATATGATATTTAAATGGCAATAAATAAATTTGTTTGTCGTAAAGTATTTTATGCATTTTAACTTTTGCCAGCATTATCGTTTACCAGAAATGAAAGTGAGGTGGCACTGGGTCATAATTTTTTTAGTGTGAATCAAGTGTTTTAGTTTTTAATTGATCCATATTGTGTTTTGGGTGTTGGGGGTGAAAATATTCTACAATTTTGACATTCTAGGAATTTTTTTTTTTAAATGTTAAACTTATTCTGAACCGCCACGGTCATGTGCAAGTGTGCTACGGAGGCTTATTCTGTGTAAATCTTGTATTAAAGGTTGCTATCAGATGAGTTACTGTGAACCTTCTGATCACCAGGTAGAAAGTAGTACCAAGATTTGGTTCTCAAGTACTTTTAGTAGAAGGTCTTTGGGTAGATTAAGTGATATTTCTAATAAGTGATATTTCTAAAATGTGGGAACAGAACAGGTGCCGCTGTCGTTTTTGCTTCGTCTGGTTCAGTAGAAGAAGCTGTCGTTTTTTGGTGTTCTGGTTCAGTACAGGTACTTCAATTTGAGAGTTTGCCATTTGCATTTTGCACTTTGCACTTGTGCTATGTGAAAACATTAGGATATTTTTTTTTTTTACTAAGGTTATAAAGATATGAAAATATTGGTAATTAATAAACTTGTCATTCATTTCTGCAGTTGTAGCTGTTGTTCATTTAGGCTAAAACTAATTTGCAATATTCAAAAAAAGTGACATACGTAATTGACAGTTGTTGGGTCAAAACCTAGGAAAGAATTCAGGTACACTCTTCAAAAAATGAGTGACAGAAATGTTAAATGTTCCAGTGAGTCAAAGAAATTACAGCAAAGTGAGGTCATCCAGCATTTGAGATTTGGAAGTGGGTCAGATTTCTAAAGCTGAATAAACAGCACAGAGATCTGCTGCAAGATACGCACATGAACTGTGACTACAAAAATGTAAACACAACAACCATTACAGCAATTATACAGATAGCCTTGTTGTAGCTGTGGCTGTGTTTCAAACCTCACAGTTGTAGCTTTTTCCATCAGAATCATTGTCCCTTTTGTGGTGGTAACGGATAACTTTCATGTTTGCCAACATTTATTGTAATATGTGATGCTGTGACATTAAAAACATAGTTGTTGGATTAGGGTATGTTGGGTGCAGAGCACTTAAAGGCCGTTATTAGTATTACCCTGATGCACGCTCAATAATCCAGGTAGAAAAATGTAAAAAAAAAAAAAGTTTTGTTTTGTTTTTTGAACAAACTGTAGGGGTTGCTGCGGTGACTGTCTGCATTTAGAGAAGTATTAAGGCCCCTTCATAGCTCTGCGTTCGGCCGTACGCCGTACTACGCCGTCTGTACGCAGAGGCACAGGCGTACCATGTACGCGCCAAGCTCAAATTTTACGACCGCGAATGCAAACGCGTTGTCTCACAATAAACTGCCCGGCGCCGGACTGTTTTGTATGTGACACAAATGTATTAAATTCCCCTTTTTCATCCCTGATCTGGCCTTTTCTTTTGTTTTTTTTGCCAAAAGTCAAGTGATCGCTTCCTCCTCCGCTGACTCCATGACTGAAATGATGAGGAAATGAATGAATTTGTCACGAGCGGGTCCAACATGGCTGCGCGAGGTTCTGCAGATTTCCTGGTGGGCTGTGGGCTGCAGGACCAGCGCTCCCTGTTTTTTAATTTTTTTTAGAACTTTTTAATAAGATATAAACACAGAACACCGCTGCGGCTGAAGCTGTGTGAAGCTGCCGGCTCGCCTTTTTTTCTCTCCCCCCGATCTGTCAATCAATTCAGTAGGCGTGTCAGCAAATGACCAATCAGCGAACGCTCTGCGCTGGGGCTGCTCAAATAACGTCAAGAATTTGGAGCGAAAACGTGAGAATGAACGCGAGAACGAACGCAGAGCTGTGCGGGTGAAAGTGTGCACACAGAACTCGCGCGTAGTGTGGCGTACGGCCGAACACAGAGCTATGGGGGGGGCCTTTAGACAAAATAATATCTATATTCTGTTGGTTTGGGATTCGTGAACTGTTTTAATATTTCTCATCTCTTGTGCTTATCCTCACCAGAGGAGAAACCTGTGGGATTTCGTTTAAAACCACCAACTCTCATACATGGACAAGCACCAAGTTCTGGTAGGTGTTTGTCACTGTCACGCTGTTGTAATATTTAGGAACATTTGCTGTTTTTAGGACCGGTAAGCTGGTTCATGGGTTTGCTGTATTGCAGTATGCCACTGATTGTGCTAAAATAATAATATAAGACTAAAACCAAACTCTGGAACAACCTGCCCCTCAACATTAGACAGGCCTCCTCCCTTCACATGTTCAAATCCCTGCTAAAAAACCATCTTTTCTCTCTGGTATTTCATACTGTGTGAGCTGACGTAGTGTATATATTTTTTACTGTGTTTTCATTTTAATATTTTTCTTATACCTTTACTGCTGTTAATATCATCATTGTTACTATTGATGTGTGATACTGTTCTGTAAATTTTTGAACCTCTTTTATGTTGTGTGTGTGAAGCACCTTGATAACAGTTTATCCGTTTTAACTGTGCTATAAAATTGACTTGACTTAATGAACTTTACCCCAGATTTTGACTATTTTACAAATACCTCTAAACAGTTGATTGTTTTATATATTTGGTTGTCTGTTTTAGGTGTACCGAGTCAGAAACCCAAGGAGCAGCAACGCAGTGTCCTCCGCCCTGCAGTTCTCCAGGCGCCAGCCTCTAAATCGCATATAGAGTCCAGTAAGTACACCTACCGTAAATTACTTTTAAATGGTACAAATTTGACTGTTTCTCACATGTGATCATGATATACTTTGAGTGACAAGTAAAACTACAAGATGGAATGTTTTAGTAATATTTGTTTTTAGGCATATGAATAGCCAGTGTAATAAATGTAAATAAATAAATGGTTTGTATATTAAATTATATTATTTACAACTCAAATGAACAGGTGGTTAAAAAATATAAAAGGACTACTAATGGCGTTTGATTATAGAAAAATATTGGTGTCTACTCTGTATGTTTGTTGTTGCCACAGTACTACTCAATTGCTGTCATAAATCCTGTTTCTGCGTTTTCAAGTACAGTACTTTTTTTTTAGGTAAACCGAAAAAAACAGAATTTATTTTTTCCTTTCGTCACTGTAGATTCCAGTTGTGGAACAAATGGTGTAAAAAAGTCATCAGATGAATCGCTTGTGACCCAGTCCCTCTTCATGAACAATAACGAGCACTCAGCTACATTGGCCATGTCGATGGTGAGAACTGGCTAAACCTCAAATCAAGCTGAGACTAAAAAGTGTTCTGCTGAGGATCTTTATATTCCACAGCAGCTGTTTTTTTTAATCTCTTGTCATTGCCTGTGTGACAGCGCCTGTGTGACAGCAGACCTTTATTTATTTGCACATGAGGATTAACACATTAAAATAACCTAACTGTTTATAGGTCATTTGTATAAAACTTAGTGGCTTTTTGTGTTAATGGTGACCATGGGTTGCTATAAATTATAAGGTACCGGTAGTTAAAATGTAGTTTTGCCTGAGCAACTTTTCACAAATATAAAATGACTTCAGAGTCATGTGTTCTAAAAAGTTATTAAGTTAAATGATAGCTTTCAGTACGTTTGGGGTGCTTTCAAAGCACTAACATTAAGAAAGTCCCGACATCACAGAATGATGCACTGTTTTACAGCAGCATATGAAATAAGCTGGTCGACACATTAAATGCTGCAGTATCAACGTTTAATTGCTCCAATTGTTGTAATATTTAGGAACATTTGCTGTTTTTAGGACCAGTAAGCTGGTTCATGGGTTTGCTGTATTGCAATATGCCACTGATAAAGTGGAATGTTTTTCTGCTGCACATAGACTTGTGTTGGAGAGCCAAACAGTGTTGAAACAGTCTGTGTTGGTTGTAGGAGTATGATACCCCTGTGTTTAGATTGGCAACTTCCAGTAATTTTGCCTTGTTGTGAAAATGAATGAAGCATGTTGAAAAAGCCTAAAAATATCAAATGGTCTTCAATTAAAGTGAATGTTGACAGTGAACCTACATGCATTTAAACCCAATGCGCACTGCCTTCATGTTGAACTCGTGCTAGCTGGAAAAATAATGGAAGTTGACCTTGCTGTGTTTTTGTTTCCCGTTTTCAGAAGCATGAAAATGAGGAAGATGAAGCTAGTGACGACAAAGATGGAGACAGCAGAGACAACACAGAGTCATCTTTTGTGTTTGGTCAGAATATTAAAGACAGAGCAAAGGTTTGTTGTTTTCAGCTGCTTTTACAACTGTCTTTAACACACAGTGTGGGTGCGAGTTAAAAATGTAGATTTGATAGTTTTTATTTTTTTATTTTAGTAATTTGCATTGTAGAAGTTGATTTAAATGGGTTGTATTTTATTTCTTTATTGTTATTTTAGTTTAACTTGTATTGGACTTGTTTACCCTCTTTGTAAAATGCACTGAGATAACTAGTTGTGACATGGCAGAATTTAAATAAACTTAAAAGTTACATTAACTAGAATTGATGTCAAGGTACAAACGAACAAAAGCAGCTACCTTTTGGGATTTTTTGTTTTGTTTTAAATAAGAGTTTTGTCATAGCTAAAATATTTGTGACATTTAAGCATTCCAGGTCTTTATTACTGAGAGGTTTTGAGATTGTATAAAAAATTATATATTTTTTGTTTTTCTCTAGTTTGGAGAAAACAGTACAGATGAGAACTCAAAGGATAGTG
>JBBPBX010016808.1:18375-38218 GCA_038048925.1 Garcialebias charrua | reverse complement strand
TTCTGGGACTGTTCTCATACTCAGGTGTTCTGGAAAGACATTTTCATGTATGTAAATAGAAAGTTAGAAATTGACCTACCATTTGACGCTAAAATTATACTGTTTGGTTTCTTTTGTCCAAATATTTCAAGTGAGAAAGTTTTTGTTGTAAATTTAATACTACTCTTAGCCAAATTTTACATCCACAGCTGTAAATTCTCCTTGCTAAAACCTAGATTTATAGTGTTTTCTAATTATATTTCTTCTTACTTATCTACTTTAAAGTATTGTACTAATGCAAAAGCTTTAAAAACTAAAACAATCTGTAACGAATTTCTGTTGTAAGCTGCCCAAGACACATTTTTGTTTTTGTTTATGTGCCTTTATTCTCTTTTGTGCTATGCATGCCTTAAATCTCGAGCCATGTTTGACATTGTAAGTTTTTTTGTACTTGTTTTTTTATAAATAAAAAAAAGTGCAACAAACTGCCTGTGATTCAGCGCTCATGCCCTGATAAAGTTTATTATTTTAGTTACAACATCAATAACATGGTACATTTTAGCACTGCCTTGCACATCACATGCTGGTGTATAATAAAATGCAAAAATACCTATTTCTGATCTGCGCTGATTTCAGCCACTTTCTCTTGCATAGGCTACAGTTCAAAAGTCCAACATTTTTCCCTGTAAGATTTGGACAACCTTACATTGTGACACGTGCCAGTCTGTCCCGTTTCAGTCCCAGCGTGTACATGCATGCATTTATTATGTGAACAGATAATTTCCTGTCATTGTCTCTTTCATTGACCACATTGTAGCCAACTCCTTCGTAATCTTGAAGTCCGTTATTCCGTGGACAAATACAAATAACTGGGCTGTATCACAGACGTCACAGCTCTTGTCCAAAGCCATGGAGAAAAGTCAAAACGTGCCACTTCATGTTGCAGCTGAAGCTCCAGATTCCCAGCAATGACCTTGATCCTTCTCGTCACGGTTCACCTGGACAGCGGGACTTGCTCAAATGCTTATTTTTTCAGGATATATTAGCACTGCAGAGTCCATCAAAACTCTTTGACAAACTCTCCCTCTGAGAATGGCTGACTGTTTTTAGTGATTCTGTGGGATATCACAAAGCTAGTCTCAGTTGCTGCATCCCTGGATGTGTGAAGCTTGATAAAAATGCCTTGCTACATTTGTAGCTTAGCTAGTAAATCTTCAGATGTTGGTGCACTTTCAGCGTCAGTCAAGTTTTTGTATTTTTTTGTGTGTTTTATCTCATAATGCTGACTCAAACTGTGATCCAAACACAGCAATCTGCTCTCCATAAATTAAACACACAGCTCTACCTCCGACTTCAGCAAATAAATATTTAGCAGTACATTTTTTGTTGAAAACTTTGCACTCGGCATCTACTTTTCTGTTTTTAGCATGAGTGGACATTTTTGAAGGCTAACGTTGTCTTTTGGCCTGCTTGTGACAACAATTCAATCATGTGCATTGCACATGCTTTGATTTACATATTGCCTAATTTTGTATGTGAATAAAACACCTTCAAAATAAAAGCAATACAGCTTTAGTCCATGAGGTAAAATTAGAAAACGTTTATTTTGTAATTCCCATTATGGGGGCCAGTCAAAGGGCTGCATGTGGCCCTTGGGCTGTACAATGCCCAGGTCTGTGTAGCATATGGGGTTTAAATATATGTTTTGACCATCAGTTTTGAGTTAAGATCATAAGATATGCATGTATTATGCAAATAACCTCGTTGTTTGGGAACCACCTTTTTATTGGAGAGGAAAATCAGTCTCTATTCACCCCAAAATAATTTAATGTTTAAAGAATATCTAATCAATTAATACACACAGATATGCCAAAAATAATCACAAATTCAGTTGAATTTTATGCATTTTATTATAAAAATAACAATCTGCGATATATATGGTGAAAATTACGTATTACAAAAGTTAAACGAATATCAAATGACTTTGAATCAAAGGTCTAATTGATGAGTAAATTAGTGAAACTTAAAAGGCAGACTTAGGACTGTTTTCTGTTTGTGAAGTGATTAAAATTGTGTCTAAGGTGAGCTAAGTTGATCTTATACAGTAAGTTAATTGTGATGTAGGGTCACCACAAAGGCATTGAAAAGTCTCTCTCCTACCAGGATGTAGATCTGTCAGGAGTGGTTCAGACAGCTGCTAAATGGTACAAGCAAGGCCTCAGATGTTCCGGTGACTGAGAAGCTGAAGTCTCCTCAAACTTCACCTGTCATCGGTTGGAGGGACGAAGGTCCATGGTTGCTGGTTCTGGCAGTCAGCTGGGATTTACCACTCTGGTGAGATTCTGGTTGCCTGGTAGACAGCTGGAGCCCTGGATTCTGCTGACGGTTAAATGCTGGGTTCTGTGAACTCCATCTTTTCTTCTTCGTCCCTCGTTTCTCTTGAGACGTCTGCAGAAGGGTGCTTCTTATCTCTCAGTTCTCTGAATTCCAGTGTGAAGGCTTTGGAGTTTTTCTTAAAAGATAAACTTACTGTGTGTGCTAAAACAGATAGGATCGGTCCACCTCGGGAAGAGGTGGATCTCACTCTTGCCTTGTTTTTCTTTTTTTTTTTTACTTCCGGCTCTTGGCGAAGCAGGTCACTTCTCTTTCTGCTCCTCTCCTGCCCTAAAGTTTTCCTCCTCCCTGCTTTTGCATTTTTGTCTCGTCTGCAACTCTTCAGTGCTCACTCGAAGCAATTTGGAAATGGATTTAATTGCGTGGGCTGTCTCCTCTATCGATAAATTTTTTCCACGAAGCGCTCCGGACCAGGAGAACCGGCGTGCCCCCTCGACACGCATGCGGTTGGCTACATTATGGACTCGTGGGGAGAGTGGAAGTTAATGTGCCTGACCGTTCTTTCAGTCGAGGACGTGGAAGATCTGTGGATAATTGGAATTATGGTAGCAGGTGCTCTGCTTTTTGGCTTAGGCGGAGGTTTCTGCTACTGGAAGCTGAGGAAGACTACCGCGGCGATCAACGCGCTGGCGAAACTTCCTGCTCAACAAGATTCTTTGATCCGGGCTGTGACCTCAATGAACCAGCTGTTGTTCGAGCTGAATCGCACGATGGGAACAGTGGTGGACAGCCGCGGACCTGCAGTGCGTTTTGGGACTCGTTTACAGCCGACCGGGCTACATCAGTGGGCAGACGGGGACCTGTAGCTCGGATTGAATGAAACCTCACATGATTCGGCGATTTGGACCCAGACGGCACCTGGACTTCAAGGCTGCAGTCAAAGTACACTGTAGTCTACCCTGAAAAATAAATAAAGCAACTAATCTAATCGGGACTTAAGCAACCTTGAAAAAAGGCTGACTGCAAAACTTCTCCTGGAGTCTGAAGCTGTTGGGAAAACTGTCACCCCCCCAGAGGTCAGAGGTCTCTGTGTGCATTCAGATGGAGCCGAGCTGAGCCCATCTGCAGACTGTGCTTATCTGAAATGATTACTCACAGACATCTATAATAATAATAATAATAATGAATTCAATTTATAACGCACTTTTCATTAGTGAAAATCTCAAAGTGCTACACACATTGAATGTTACACATATTCATACACAGGTAGTGGCAGACTACTATGCAAGGTGCTTTCCAGTCCTACCGGGAGCAATTCGGGGTTAAGTGTCTTGCCCAGGGACACAACGACACATGGTGTGGGGAACCGGGATTCGAACCGCCAACCTTCCGATCGGGGGACGACTGCCATTGCCACTACGCCACGGCCGCCCCTATCTCCCTGCTATGCCATCAAATGCAACATATCTTTGTCTTTATCCGTGCTGAGCTGGTAGAGTTTTTTTGACTTTATCATAGAATGTCCTAAGACAAAATGTGATAGATTCTTTTTTGAATACCAATGATTATCCGAATGTATGTTCCTTTTTTTCCATATCTGATTGTTTGGCGGCGCGATTTAATTATTGCTGCGGCTTTCCGTGCGTACGTCCCTCTTAGGATGGTGCGCGCGCCAATTGCAATGTTTTGTACCTCGGTGCAAATATGCCAATAAAGATATATTCTATTCTATAAGGGACTTATTAAAATTAATCTAAAGTCCTTTTTCTGCCTAAAAAGTTTCCTGTTAAAAGAGGAAATAAAACAAATGTATTATCTTAAAGAAAGATTACTTAAAACACATTTCTCATGAAAAAACATTCAGGTATGAAAACAGAAATGACATCTTTAGAATTAAACTTAAAACATGCAATGTTTTAACAGGTGTTGCTGTTGACTGTCCATCTCCTGGAAAAGGAACGTCATTAGAATACTATGGACTTTTTATTGTACCATCTTCCCATGGGAGCCAGTCTGAGAAAAGAACTTATTTTTGATAAGGGAACATATCAAACATAGCAAGTTCAGATGTTTCAAACTCTGAGGTCAGTTGAACAAAAGCTCTCATTAAAACGATCTCTCCGTTTCATGGGAAACGAGTTCACATTGGGTGAGATTAACACAATAACTTTTTAATTTTTATTGCATTAGTGTCAACATAGGACGTTTGTGAGCTGAAACAATGAATAAACTATGTATGTTCATTCCAAAGGGAATAGATTAATCTTATTTTAACAGTTTCAAACACAAAATTACAGGAATAATGTTTGTTTGAGGTGTGGTGAACTCTTTTTGAGGTGAGGTGTTTCCCTACATCTGCTATAGAAGGATTTGTTCAGAGTCAAAGTTTCTTTATTTGTCATTTTCACCACATGTGGTACATGTGGTGGAATGAGATTGTGTACACAGGGTCCCAGTTACATCCAACAAAAGTATAAAAATGTAAAAGAAAAACAGTAATAAGATCTAAGATATGAACTAAGAAAAACATTAAACTAAAAATACACTAGTACAAAAACAATCTGTCGAACAGCAGCACAAACATGAGTCTGTATGAGCAGATGAGCACGAATGAACACAGCAACATGAAACAGATCAGCAGCAACATGAAACAGATCAGCAGCAACATGAAACAGATCAGCAGCAACATGAAACAGATCAGCAGCAACATGAAACAGATCAGCAGCAACATGAAACAGATCAGCAGCAACATGAAACAGATCAGCAGCAACATGAAACAGATCAGCAGCAACATGAAACAGATCAGCAGCAACATGAAACAGATCAGCAGCAACATGAAACAGATCAGCAGCAACATGAAACAGATCAGCAGCAACATGAAACAGATCAGCAGCAACATGAAACAGATCAGCAGCAACATGAAACAGATCAGCAGCAACATGAAACAGATCAGCAGCAACATGAAACAGATCAGCAGCAACATGAAACAGATCAGCAGCAACATGAAACAGATCAGCAGCAACATGAAACAGATCAGCAGCAACATGAAACAGATCAGCAGCAACATGAAACAGATCAGCAGCAACATGAAACAGATCAGCAGCAACATGAAACAGATCAGCAGCAACATGAAACAGATCAGCAGCAACATGAAACAGATCAGCAGCAACATGAAACAGATCAGCAGCAACATGAAACAGATCAGCAGCAACATGAAACAGATCAGCAGCAACATGAAACAGATCAGCAGCAACATGAAACAGATCAGCAGCAACATGAAACAGATCAGCAGCAACATGAAACAGATCAGCAGCAACATGAAACAGATCAGCAGCAACATGAAACAGATCAGCAGCAACATGAAACAGATCAGCAGCAACATGAAACAGATCAGCAGCAACATGAAACAGATCAGCAGCAACATGAAACAGATCAGCAGCAACATGAAACAGATCAGCAGCAACATGAAACAGATCAGCAGCAACATGAAACAGATCAGCAGCAACATGAAACAGATCAGCAGCAACATGAAACAGATCAGCAGCAACATGAAACAGATCAGCAGCAACATGAAACAGATCAGCAGCAACATGAAACAGATCAGCAGCAACATGAAACAGATCAGCAGCAACATGAAACAGATCAGCAGCAACATGAAACAGATCAGCAGCAACATGAAACAGATCAGCAGCAACATGAAACAGATCAGCAGCAACATGAAACAGATCAGCAGCAACATGAAACAGATCAGCAGCAACATGAAACAGATCAGCAGCAACATGAAACAGATCAGCAGCAACATGAAACAGATCAGCAGCAACATGAAACAGATCAGCAGCAACATGAAACAGATCAGCAGCAACATGAAACAGATCAGCAGCAACATGAAACAGATCAGCAGCAACATGAAACAGATCAGCAGCAACATGAAACAGATCAGCAGCAACATGAAACAGATCAGCAGCAACATGAAACAGATCAGCAGCAACATGAAACAGATCAGCAGCAACATGAAACAGATCAGCAGCAACATGAAACAGATCAGCAGCAACATGAAACAGATCAGCAGCAACATGAAACAGATCAGCAGCAACATGAAACAGATCAGCAGCAACATGAAACAGATCAGCAGCAACATGAAACAGATCAGCAGCAACATGAAACAGATCAGCAGCAACATGAAACAGATCAGCAGCAACATGAAACAGATCAGCAGCAACATGAAACAGATCAGCAGCAACATGAAACAGATCAGCAGCAACATGAAACAGATCAGCAGCAACATGAAACAGATCAGCAGCAACATGAAACAGATCAGCAGCAACATGAAACAGATCAGCAGCAACATGAAACAGATCAGCAGCAACATGAAACAGATCAGCAGCAACATGAAACAGATCAGCAGCAACATGAAACAGATCAGCAGCAACATGAAACAGATCAGCAGCAACATGAAACAGATCAGCAGCAACATGAAACAGATCAGCAGCAACATGAAACAGATCAGCAACATGAAACAGATCAGCAGCAACATGAAACAGATCAGCAGCAACATGAAACAGATCAGCAGCAACATGAAACAGATCAGCAGCAACATGAAACAGATCAGCAGCAACATGAAACAGATCAGCAGCAACATGAAACAGATCAGCAGCAACATGAAACAGATCAGCAGCAACATGAAACAGATCAGCAGCAACATGAAACAGATCAGCAGCAACATGAAACAGATCAGCAGCAACATGAAACAGATCAGCAGCAACATGAAACAGATCAGCAGCAACATGAAACAGATCAGCAGCAACATGAAACAGATCAGCAGCAACATGAAACAGATCAGCAGCAACATGAAACAGATCAGCAGCAACATGAAACAGATCAGCAGCAACATGAAACAGATCAGCAGCAACATGAAACAGATCAGCAGCAACATGAAACAGATCAGCAGCAACATGAAACAGATCAGCAGCAACATGAAACAGATCAGCAGCAACATGAAACAGATCAGCAGCAACATGAAACAGATCAGCAGCAACATGAAACAGATCAGTAGCAACATGAAACAGATCAGCAGCAACATGAAACAGATCAGCAGCAATATGAAACAGATCAGCAGCAACATGAAACAGATCAGTAGCAATATGAAACAGATCAGCAGCAGCATGAAACAATCAGCAACATGATGTGATTTTTCACAGTGAATATCCTGATTAATGAGTGTAACAGCCTCAGGTAGAAGCTGTTCCTCAGTCTAGTGGTTCTACACTTAATGCTCCTTAACCTCCTTCCTGAGGGGAGCGGGGCAAAAAGTGTGTGTGCTGGGTGAGTGGGGTATTTCATGATGCAGGTGTCTCTCTTTCTGCATCTGGAGGTGTAGATCGGGGCGGCCGTGGCGTAGTGGTAATGGCAGTCGTCCCCCGATCGGAAGGTTGACGGTTCGAATCCCGGTTCCCCACACCATGTGTTGTTGTGTCCTTGGGCAAGACACTTAACCCCGAGTTGCTCCCGGTAGGACTGGAAAGCACCTTGCATGGTAGTCTGCCGCTACCGGTGTATGAATGTGTGTAGCATTCAATGTGTGTAGCGCTTTGAGATTTTCACTAATGAAAAGCGCATTATAAATTGAATTCATTATTATTATTATTATTAGATGTCTGTGATGGTGGGGAGACTGACTCCAACAGACTTCTGTGCAACCTTCACCACTCTCTGCACAGTTTTCTTTCTGCAGCTGTGCAGCCTCCATGCCACACGTTGATGCTGGAGCACAGGATGCTCTCCACTGCACACCTGTAGAAGGAGGTGAGGACTGAATATCTCAGACCAGCTTGTCTCAGCCGTCTGAAGAAGTAGAGTCTCTGATGTAACTTAGGGTTATCTGGACCAGTATCATGCGATTCAAAGACTGAGAAAAGCTGTGGACCTGTGAAGCACTTTGGATCAATGAAGAGAATGCTGGATTAGCATCTTTCACAAGCTAGCATATTTATTTCTGAATACTGTATGTCAAAAATATTTTTAGCTCAACTCTCAGAATTACTGACAAACAGAAGCCAAATAGACAGTATTCAATACTGGTCTATAAACTGCATTAAACATGAATAAAATGCACCAAGGTAGTAATTCCCACTCACCTAGCACACACACTTTTTGCCCCACTCCCCTCAGGAATATGCTGGTGAAGATTCTCAGTTGTCCAGGACATGATAAAATCAAAAAGGCGTTCAATACAAGATCAACTTAGTCCAGTTGATCTTGTATTGAACGCCTTTTTGATCCACTCAGGAAGGAGGTTGAGGAGCATTAAGTGTAGAACCACTAGACTAGAACAGCTTCTACCCTGAGGCTGTTAGACTCCTGAATAAATAACCAGAATAATCACTGTGAAAAATCACATCATGTTGCTGCTGATCTGTTTCATGTTTCTGCTGATCTGTTTCATGTTGCTGCTGATCTGTTTCATGTTGCTGTGTTCATTTGTACTCACAGACTCATGTTTGTGCTGCTGTTCGGCGTATTGTTTTAATACTACTAATGCTTCGTGTAATTTTAGTAAAAAAAATTCTTAATTATTATCTTAGATCTTATTACTGTTTTTCTTTTACATTTTAATACTTTTGTTGGATGTAACTGGGACCCTGCTTACACAATTTCGTTCCACCCACATGTACCATGTGGTGGAATGACAAATAAAGAATCTTGAACCTTGAATCTTGAAAAAAGCACATGATGTGCAAAATAAAACAGACAATTGCAATATAGGTCTTAACAAAAGATTAATAATTAGAAATCTAAATTAATGAGAACTAAAATAACAAACTTACAATAAAAACCTAATACTAATTCTACGTACAAATTCAGCTCAAACCTTCAAAATGTATTCTATTGACACAACAGGGCGGCAGCAGCTTAATAGAATAACAGTACAATTGCTACTCTCCAAGAGAGAGTTTATGATGAGCTCATTTCTACACTTTAGAAGCAACAGCACATTTTAACAGCATGAAACAAATTTACACACCTCTTGTCATCACTATGAGGCTTACATTTACAAACCTTGTTTTACCGCATGAGGGTTCTGTTGCCAACGCAGAAACAGAAACTATCGGCAGAGACTCTATGTAGAGTCTCCCTCAATTAGATTCGTAGAGATGTAGTAGAGAGCTGTATGAACGTCTGTGTGGAGGTAAATGAGGGCACAGACTGTTGTAAAGAGCTCTGAGTATCTTGATTAGACAGAAAGACGCTATATAAGTACAGTCCGGCTACCATTTACTTAAAATTAAATTAAACATCTAGCCTGCAACACTGATTTGTAGTCTCACAAATCAAAACAAGTCAGAAGCCACATCTTTGAATCAATTTTCATTTTAACCTCTGTATGAAACATATCATGACACATTTTACAGTAGTTAATCTCTGCAGAATTACATTAGCTCAAAATAAAGCCATGTAATAATAATAATAATAATAATAATAACAATAATAATGAATTCAATTTATAACGCACTTTTCATTAATGAAAATCTCAAAGTGCTACAAGGTGCAACAGAATTAAATGTCAATAAAACAAATAATAAAACAATTAAAATCAATAACAGTATCAGCTAAGATCAAAAGTAGAATCATGAGGAGGTAGAGTATGCTCGGTTGAAAAGAAAGGTCTTCAAGCCGCTCTTAAAGTCAACCACAGACTGTGGGGCTCTCAGACAGTCAGGAAGAGAGTTCCACAGGCGGGGGGCAGCCACACTGAAAGCCCGGTCTCCCATGGTCCTTAATTTGGTTCTCGGAATGTGAAGGAGATTACTGTTCTGTGACCGCAGCGAACGGGTGGATGAGTATGGAATAAGAATATCCTTCAGATAATCTGGTGAAGCTCCATGTAAGCATTGATGTGTAATGAGAGCAGTTTTGTACTGAATTCTGTAGGCGACAGGAAGCCAATGAAGGTTATGGAGAATGGGCGTAATATGTTCAAATTTACGAACTCTCAACAAGATCCTTGCTGCACTGTTTTGAATATATTGAAGTTTCTGAAGGTTTTTGCCAGGGATTCCAATAAACAGGGAGTTGCAGTAGTCGAGCCTGGAGGAGACAAAAGCATGGACGAGCTTCTCAGCATCGGAAAAAGTTAGGGATGGGCGAAGTCTGGAGATGTTTCGAAGATGGAAGAAGCAAGTTTTAAACAGATGCTTAATGTGATTTTCAAATGTAAGATTGGAGTCCATTTTTATTCCAAGATTAGTAACAGAGGTGGAGAGGGGGATGTCTTGTCCAGAAAAGGAAAGTGTTGTTATAGGAGATGTTTGTACCTGGTGAGGGGTGCCAATCAGTATGGCCTCAGTCTTGGAGCAGTTTAATTGAAGAAAGTTCTGATTCATCCATTCCCTAATTGCCTCCAGGCAGGCAGAGAGGGCAGTGAGTGAAGATGGAGATGACAAGGTGGAAGATGAGGATGCTCCAGTCCTGATGTAAAGCTGTGTATCGTCGGCATAACAGTGAAAAGAAATGTTGAACTGATTAATAATTTGACCTAAAGGCAGCATGTAAAGGGAAAACAGCAGGGGCCCCAGAACCGACCCCTGAGGGACACCACAGGAGACACAGACTGTCTGGGACGTGGCGTTGCCAAGACTAACACATTCCAGCCTATTGGAGAGGAAAGATTTGAACCAGTCCAGGACGGTGTCGCAGAGACCGACCTCCACATGAAGACGGTGGAGGAGGATACTATGGTCCACAGTGTCGAAGGCTGCAGTGAGGTCAAGGAGGACAAGGATGGAGGGAGAGCCAGTGTCAGCAGCCAAGAGGACATCATTGGTAACTCTCAGCAATGCAGTCTCTGTACTGTGAGCTGCCCTGAATCCAGACTGGAACTTCTCATACAGGGAGTGTTGTTGTAGGTGATCCTGCAGCTGAGCAGCAACAGCTTTTTCCAGCACTTTAGACAGAAAAGGGAGGTGTGAAATTGGGCGGTAATTAGAAAAAATGTCGGGATCCAAATTAGATTTTTTCAGAAGAGGCCTAATGATGGCAGTTTTTAGAGGCAGTGGAACATGACCAGATTGTAGAGACTGATTTATTATTTGAGTGATAAGTGGGCCTATTGCAGAGTGATTGGATTTTATGAGAGACGAGGGGAAAGGATCCAGGGCGCAGGATGAAGGCTTCATTTTCTTGATGATGGCCTCCACCCAGAGATGCTCACAAGTCATTTTTTGCAAGTCCAAGTCAAGTCTCAAGTCTCTGATCTCAAGTCCAAGTCAAGTCTCAAGTCTCTGATCTCATGTCCAGGTCAAGTCCAAGTCAAGTCTCAAGTCATTGATCTCAAGTCCAAGTCAAGTCTCAAGTCTCTGATCTCAAGTCCAAGTCAAGTCCAAGTCAAGTCCCTAATATTTGAGTGACACCGTGAATGAATGTATGCTATTCATTCGCAAACAATGGACATTAAATGTCTCTCCTTTTAAAAATATCCAGGTTAACATTAGATTAACACACTGACGCTAAGCTTGTTTGTAGCAGCTGCTAACAACCTTTTAGGCAGTGACTACACGTTACAGCTTATTTTTATCTGAATGTAGAGGCCAAAACATTACATTAAATGTCTCTCCTCAATTCAATTCAGTTCAGTTTATTTATACTGTATAGCTCCAAGTCACAAGTTGTCTCAGGGCACTGAACAGAAACAATCAAATGTAAAAATAATAAGTTAACAGAAACTTTAATATAAAAATAATGGTAACACTATTTATCTGAGGAGACTGCTTTGAGTTTAACTCCATGTTATAAAAAAGCTACAGTAGTTAGCCAGAGTTATTTCAGGATGAAATAATTTGAACTTCTGTTTGAATTTAATGCTATGAACTTTTTCCTTTTTGTTACATTTACCGGTACTATGAATTTCTCACAGGGCAGAGAGCCAACATGGAGGACTCACAAACATATACAGTATTATTATTATTATACAGTACAAATAATATTGTCCAGTGTCTGATGCTGCAGTCATGTTACTGAGCTCCCACTGATGGGCTAACCTGGTTCCACCACAGCAGCAGGATCCTCAGACAGAACAGCTGGTGGGATGTCCTGGTATCTGCAGCCCTCTCTCCATTTGTTTCTTCATGGACATGGAGCTGTGACATTATGTTGTGCCCTTTCCTCAGCAAAACGCTCCTCCAGTGGAGACTTTCTGGACAGACTGCAGGGAGGTTCCTAAACAAACAACAGGTTTATCAGTATTATCAGTAAAAAGAGATTATTAAATCATTTTTAAGACTGAGAATGTATACAATTATTAGCTCTGTTGTTATTGCCTAACTAACCTATTCAATAATTCTTCAAACTGTGACATTCACTCATAATGGAATGAAAGAGAACATAAACAGAAATTATATAATAATGAAAACTAGAGACATTAAAACATTTTAAAAGACACAGAGAACTTTAAATGAATTAAGAATGTTAATAAGTGTTGGATTTGAGTGCAATGTAAGTGCAGTCCATGGTTGAATTGAATCCACATCTGAAAAGGGATGCAACCTTTTCACAACATATGCTGTAACTGTTCTGTGGCACTCTTCATTCAGTTAACACTGACGTTTTTACCTTGGACAGTCACTGGTGAACTGAACACTGTGAAGCCATTTCAGGTCGTTTGTCTAAGAAAAAATACAAGCTAACGTTAGCATCGTGTGTATTTGAGCTGACTTACCGCTTTAAGCGGAGTATAACTTGTTAGCTGCCTTAATGTTGGTATGAGATGTAGTTTATAGTTTATTTATTTACCTGATGGAGTCGAAGAGGTAGCGATTAGCGAAAAGTTCGGCGGAGCGTTTTGCAGACGGACCACTCTGTACTTCCGGTCGGATACGAAGCAAAAATAATCCGGTGGAGTACGTCAAAGACGGGACACTATTTTACTTCTCCACCCTCCTTTGCATGATAGAAAATTATTGCAAGTGCTGCACTGACCTGACTGGTCATTTTATTAAATTAGTACGCTATCGATAGCAGATGCACACTTCCGGTGGATTCTTCTTCGTTGGTTTTCGGTGGCGGCTACTTCCGGTTGGCTAACTAGCATCGAACATAGGAATCGCAAATTAATATTTTGAACGATTTCGGGAAAACCGCACAGTTAGTCCCGGTTCAGAACAATTCTCGATGCTCACGAGTCTCAAATGGCGAGTCCGAGTCGAGTTGGAAGTCTTTTGAATGCAAGTCCGAGTCGAGTTGGAAGTCTTTTGAATGCAAGTGAATGCAAGTCCGAGTCGAGTCTGAAGTCTCTGTTTTTGCGACTTAAGTGCGACTCGAGTCCGAGTCCCAAACTCGAGTCCCCATCTCTGCCTCCACCTCACTCTGAACAACTTCGTCAAAGCTGTTTAGGGTCCCAGAATGCAGACGAGTGTGTGGCACACTGAGATCAGGGAGGTTGTGGAACTGAGCTCTGATAGTGTCAACTTTGGTTTTAAAAGATGAAAGAAACAGGTCGCATTTTTGAGCAGAGTCCTCAAGAGTTTGCTTAATGGGATTAAGCAGACGAGTGATTGTGGAGAAGAGCTGTTTAGAGTTTCCAGGGCAGGTGTTGATGATGTTAGAATAATATTTGGAGCGTGCTTCTTTAAGAGAATAGGCGTACGCTTTCTGATGTTCTTTATATGCCTGCTTATGCACAGAGAGACCAGATGATTTTACACGTCTCTCAATAGCACGGCCAGTTGCCTTCATCTTGCGCAGCTCATCAGTGTACCAAGGGGCTGAACGCGAGAAAGACACCAGTCTTGTCTTCAAGGGGGCGTGTAGGTCCAGGAGCTCCCGAAGAGATTGGTTGTAGTAATCCACAGAGTCATCTGCAGAAGGATGATTGACAGCGGTCAGGGTGTGAAGATCAGCAGACAGAACATCAAGGGAAATGTTTTTAAGGTCACGGAACTGGATGGGTCGTTTTGGGTTTGAAGCAGGCGAAGATGAAGGCACTTCCAGGGAGATGACCCTGTGATCTGAGACACCCAGGTCATATACAGATAAGTTATTGATGAGTACAGTGTCTGTAATCACCAAATCCAGAGTATGCCCCCTGCTGTGCGTAGGGGCGTCAACATGTTGAGTGAGATTAAGAGAGTCCAGAAGAGACTTAAAATCTGTTGCCAGAGGTGAAGAAGAATTGTCCACGTGGATATTTAAGTCGCCAAGAAAAATAGTCTTCACAGGGGAGGTGCAGAAAAAAGTGAGGAGGTCATGCATCTCTGAGTTAAATGAAACATGCGGTTTGGGAGGTCTATAAATTAATATAACATTCATCAGGAGTGGGGCTTTGAAGCTGAAAGCCAGACATTCAAAAGAAGAAAAGTCCTGAGAAGACAGATGAGACAATTTTAAATTACTGCGATAAATTACCGCCAGACCACCACCGCGGCCAGTGCTGCGGGCTCTCTGCAGATAACTGTATCCAGAGGGACACGCCTCATTCAGAGAACTGAACACATCTGGTTGGTGCCACGTCTCTGTAAGACACATGAGGTCCAAGTTCTTCTCCAGAATGTGATCATGAATTAAACATGACTTGTTGGAAAGTGACTGCACATTGAAAAGTTCTAATTTAATACCAGTTGGAATAGGAGCTTTTTGAACCGGTTTAAGCAGACTGAAGTCCACTCCACGTTTTCCTCGCCACTTCGTGCGCAGAGGACTACAAAGGCCTACAGACGCAGCGTTCTGATGACGCCATCGAGGTGCGACACGTCTTTCAGCCCAGGCAGCACTAATCGAATCCGAGTTCGCTTGAGAATAAACGGTTTTCCTTCGAGAGCTTCTATGGATGTAACGAGGTCTACGCAGAAGTCCCAGTTGTTTGATGGTGGAAATAGAAAGAGGAATGGAGCAGTTGTTAAGTTCAAACAACTGCGAAGCGGAATACGTCAACATCCACGAGCCGGTGGAGGCTAGCACAGAGCTAGCCGCTAGCAGCAGGCCCACGGCTCCGAAAAAGATATACAAGAAGCAGAGAGATGTAACTCGAACGAGCATTACCTTGAAGGAGTACAGGAGAGAGTCCAGAACAGTCCAAAGGACACAGGAAGTTGAGAGAGGCAGCAGGTAAGCGAACAATAAGTGCAGCTACGTGGTTCTCGAAGCTAAATTCGTGTTGAAGCTAGCGGGAGCTAGCAGCTCCTACTATTAAAATTCCGGTTTGACTAGTAAAGTTTGCTATCTAATGAATCCAGCAAACAAGTCAAATCTTGGCTTCGCCATGGTCTCCCATCCTGAGCAAGCACAATGGCATCAGTGGAAAGGAAAAACTCCCTTTTAGAAGGAAGAAACCTTTAGCAGACCCAGGCTCAGGACAAGCGGTCATCTGCTTTGACCGGCAACTTATAATGTTTGCAGATCCACAACGCAGTCAGAAAAGACAGTTGCTCTAAAACTAACTAACTAAAACACAAAACTTAATCACAGAAATCAAAAAAGGCGTTCAATACAGGATCAACTGGACTTTATTTGTTGCAGAAAACGTTTCGACTTCTGTCCAGAAGTCTTTTTCAATTCTGAATGGAAGCTGTGAGAACGAGAAGTTTTATACAGGCTTACAAGTCACGCACCAACATATGAAATTGGAAACTGAAATAACACCACAAATTAACTAACATGCCCATTCTATTTAAATTGACAAAACGACACATCCCAGCTTAACAAAAGGGGGTTTGTAACACATACATGTAAATTGAAAGATCACACCTTAACAGTAGGAGGTTCCCTTGGTGTGATCTTTCAATTTACATGTATGTGTTACAAACCCCCTTTTGTTAAGCTGGGATGTGTCGTTTTGTCAATTTAAATAGAATGGGCATGTTAGTTAATTTGTGGTGTTATTTCAGTTTCCAATTTCATATGTTGGTGCGTGACTTGTAAGCCTGTATAAAACTTCTCGTTCTCACAGCTTCCATTCAGAATTGAAAAAGACTTCTGGACAGAAGTCAAAACGTTTTCTGCAACAAATAAAGTCCAGTTGATCCTGTATTGAACGCCTTTTTTGATTTCATCATGTCCTGGATGACTGAGAATCTTCACCAGCTTAATCACAGAAAGGTAGAAAGGTAGAAATGTCCGCGTCCGTTCACACAGGAGCTGTACACAGGTTTTACGCCTGTCGCACTCTGCGTTCAAGAAAGGTAGAAAGGTTCAAAGAAAGGTAGAAATGTCCGCGTCCGCTCGTACAGGTGCTGTACACAGGCTTTACGCCTGTCGCACTCTGCGTTCAAGAAAGGTAGAAAGGTGCAAAGAAAGGTAGAAATGTCCGCGTCCGCTCGTACAGGTGCTGTACACAGGCTTTACGCCTGTCGCACTCTGCAACCGAGAAAGGTAGAAATGTCCAACAAGGCTTGGTGAAAAAAACAGCAGAAAGTAATAAAAAAGGCTTCAAAAAGCAAAAAGTACGAGGAGCAGCGGCAGCCAAGGTGTGCCCGCGTCCACTTCCTCCACAGGTTCTCCATGTATGAGAAAAACTGTCAGATGTTTTTTTTTTTTTGGTAACATGTGGGTCAATACCACAAAAGCTCTGGTCAGAGAAGACATGGCCATTATGGAGCCACAGTCTAATGGAGTTTTAATAGATAAATGTTGGAAGGAAGTAACAGCAGGATGTGGAAATCCAAACAATGATTCTCAAATAGTGATGGATGGCAGCTCTTTGTTACATTAGTGCAAATGGGCAGTGTATTAGTGACTGGCATACAGTAAAGTGGAGAATGATATAAATTAATTCTTGAGAAAAATGACAGCATGATGAAGCAGTCTGATCATCTCAACCAGAGGAAGAAAACAGGCAGATGTTGAAAAATGTAGTAGTTAAAAAGCCTAGTTTGTCTGTGACGAAGCAAACGTTTTGTTTCTTGGTGTTTTTTATTGGAAACCAGTTGTAGCACATTTGCATTTGAAAAGTTTTGACTTCTGACTTGGTCTGACACCTCAGCTTTTCACTTTCATTTGCCATCCACAGAAAATTAGTGATTAAACAATAAATACATCAAATTGATTATTTATAATAAAAGCAGAATACAATTTTATGAACATTGTCCCCCAAAGTGATAACAATTCAATGAAAAGAATATTGTGTCTAAATTACATTAAAAAAAATCTTCAATCACAACAAGGTATGTAAAACTTAAATTTAATGTTTAAACCTTCATTCACTGTAGAAACATGTTCCAAGCTCTCTCTATATATTTTGTCTTTTATTAATGAATCAGTAACCTAGGTTTTTAAAAAGGGCTTTAGAAGCTTTGTTCTGTGTTTGGGTCAACGCAGTTGAAGCAGTTGTAGCGTCCGCGGGAACTCAATAACCACACCGTGTCACTTCGATGCACCAAACTTTACTGAACCAAAACTCCCCCCACCCTCACATTTACCCATGCCGTAAAGCATCTCTTAAAGGCACAGTAACATGTCGTAACAAACAGTGCACAACATTACAGACCCAACAAACACACTAAACACTGTGGTTTCTGAACACAACAGCAGTGTTCAGTGAAAAGTTTATTAGCAAATAATAGCTTCCTTTTTGGGGATAAATCTTTGAATAACGTCCGTTTAGTATTTCTTAGTTCTGACCAGATCGACAATTGAATGACTAGTTTCATACAAAACTAAAGCCATCTTATAACAACTTATTCTCCAAAACGTCATAAAGGTTCTAGTTTTATAAACCTTTACATTTCTGAAATTTTACTTTACACCTGGGATATTCAACTAAATTGCTCAGGAGGTTACATTTACTGAAAGCCAAGAGCTCAGGGGCCAGACATCCAGCAGTTATTGTCATTAATTAAAGTTTGTTTTACTGTCATGGTCAGCGGCCCCGTTGACCACCCCTCCCCTCCCCCCCTTCTGACGAGGACTTGGTTGCATCTCATGAAGCGTGCGCTGGAGTTCGGTGGAGCTGGCTTGGTGCTGCCCCCCATGCCTCCTGCGGCGAGTCCGAGAGAGGTACCCACTTCCCTTTGAAAACCTCTCCAGAAAAGCAGGAGGCGGTAGGGGAGGAGGTGGGTTGTGAAGCGTTGCCACTCCGTGAGGAGGAGAAAAAAGGCAAGGTGGTGAAGAAAAAGAATCCGGTTTAAATGCCAGACAGGTGCCCTGGTACGGGTTTCTCTTTCTTTCCTCCTCCTCACGTTGAGCGGTCTTAGCAGCATCTCGGGACAGGAAATCCAGAAGGTGAATCATCCTACTGGGTTCTTTTTGGTCTCTGGATTCTATCAGGATCGTTTTTCTATGTTGTGATCCCATGTGCAGGAAGATGAGGAGGCTCCAATTTAAAATAAGTAAAAACGTTTATTTACAAAGAAACTAAACAAAATGCTGTTGAGACAGCTAACTTACTTCTAATCGGACGAGACACAGAAGGAGAACGTAATGAAGCCTTTGACAGGACAATCCAGAGACACTGACATGACAACACAGGGTTGAATATATACTGAATATAGACGAGGTTAAGTGACAGACACCTGCGGTGATGAAGATTAGACACAGGTGTGACTGTGCTGGATCACAGGAGGAGGAGGAGCTGGTAAACATGAGGGAAAACACAACATGCAGGTCCAGACCCAGAAACCCTACATGGGCGGGAGGAGGGAGGAACTGAAAGGATGGGGGGCCCAAGGAAGATATGAGGACAAAAAAAACTGATAAACCCAAAACCTGGAACCAAACTAAACACGAACAGGGGAACACAAAAATGTCTGGGAGGTTAGGAGACCGTCCCTAACAAGGTCATGGTTCCGGTGGGTGGCCAGGAGACTGTCCATCAGGCCGTAATGGGTTTGGAGAGCTCCAGGTGGGTGAGAGCAGTGTGGACCACAGAGGAGATGGCATCTTCTGTTGATCGATTCTTGCGGCATGCATACTGATGAGGGTCCTTGCTGATATCGATGGTAGCTTTGATGTGGGTCATGACTAGTCTTTTGACGCATTTAGTGACTATCAGGGTGATTGCTATTGTCCGGTAGTCATTTAGACCAGCCACTGCAGAGCTTTTAGGAACTAAGATGATGGTGGCAGTCTTCAGGCAGGTGGAAACAGTTTCAAAGGTGAGGGAGGTGTTAAAGATGTCAACGATGTTGAAGTTGTTCAGGAACATGACAGATTAGATATCTTCTGTTAACACAGAATTTTGTTTTAAGAGATTGGATTCATTTCTTTAACACTGACAATAGAGCGAAGGACAACATATTTTTGAGACTTCTTTCAGATTTTGGCTCAGTACCGATGCTAGCTTACAGACATCCCACAGCTCCAACATTACACAAGAAACAATGTGATATGGAAATACAGTGTATAACTGACCAAGTTAATGCAATGATGCAAGCAATGATACAAGCAACATTTGCAACCTGGACCTATCATTCTATGTTAGTTTGTTTCTTCTTCCTGTCCTCTCAAATCCTGCTGGTCAAAGCAGATAGCCTCTTGTCCAGAGCCTGGCTCCCCTGTTAAAAGGGAGTTTTTCCTTTCCACTGTTGCTTTTGAGCTTGCCCAGGCC
>JBBPBX010016807.1:12463-47631 GCA_038048925.1 Garcialebias charrua | reverse complement strand
TGACGACATGATTTTTCTTGGAGCAGTAACTAATGTAAAGCCAGCTATAATAGAGCAGCCAGATTCAGAAAGTGAGTGGCTTGTAGAATTACCTATAAATGGCTGTACAGTCAGATTTAAAATCGACACAGGTGCAGATATAACAGTGATGTCGCTGACTACATTTAATAGACTGCCAAATAGCCCAAGATTAGTCACAGAAGCTAAAATGCCACTGGTCACCAGCCCTGGAGGTGAAGTCCACTGTGTAGGCAGGTTTATGGCCATAAGTCAGTTTAAAGGACAGAAATACAGTTTCTGGGTCACAGTCATAAAGGGACCCTATGCTCATAACCTGTTGGGAGGTAGTGTAGCTAGGAAGATGGGTTTAGTCAGGAGAATTAATAATATTAATACAGACCTCTTAGAGGATGTTTTTGGAGAAATAGGCCTGCTAAAATGCAACCCGGTAAAAATAGAACTGAGAGCAGATGCAGAGCCCTACAGCCTGACAACGCCACGACGCGTCCCATTTCCTCTCCTTTCTAAGGTTGAGGCAGAACTGAAAAGAATGCTAGATTTGGGCGTCATAGAAGAGGTTACTGAGCCTACTGATTGGTGCGCCCCAATGGTTCCTGTTGAAAAGAAAAACAGCGGCCAAGTAAGAATTTGTGTGGATCTAAAACGCTTAAACAAAGCAGTGAAAAGAGAGCGTTATATTTTACCAACTTTGGAGGACATTGCCCCAAAGCTGGCAGGAGCTAAGGTGTTTTCAACCTTAGACGCGTCATGTGGTTTCTGGCAGATCCCTCTGGATGCAGAGAGCAGAAAACTGACAACATTTATAACCCCCAGTGGCAGATTCTGTTATAAGCGGTTACCTTTTGGTATCACGTCAGCCCCAGAAATCTTTCAAAGACAGTTGTCCACACTGTTAAGTGACCATGAAGGTGTTGTCGTAGTCATGGACGACATCCTTGTTTATGGACAGACTAAAGAGGAACATGACAACCACCTGAATGCAGTTTTGAAAACCATCAAAAACAGCGGCTTGAAGCTGAACAAAGCAAAGTGTCATTTCAGCAAAGCAGAAACTCGTTACTTTGGCCACATCATCAGCGGTGAAGGAATAAAACCAGACCCGACGAAAGTGGAAGCCATCACAAAGATGCAGAGTCCCACAAATGTGGAGGAGCTCCGTCAGGTCCTGGGCCTGATTAACTATGTGGGGAGATTCCTGCCAGACCTCTCCACCAAGCTACACCCGATCACCAGTCTGCTACGACGAGAGAACAAGTGGGTATGGGACGACACACAAGAACAGGCGTTTAAAGCTGTTAAAGCCATGTTGGTGTCAGCTCCAGCTCTTGCATATTATGATGCAAGTAGAAAAACTGTTATCAGCGCAGATGCAAGCAGCTATGGCTTAGGAGCAGCTCTACTACAAGAACACGAGGATGGATTAAAGCCCGTGGCATTCTGCTCCCGCACGCTGTCTGATGCTGAGAGAAGATACTCTCAAATCGAAAAGGAATGTTTAGCAGGTGTGTGGGCGTGTGAGCGATTTGCACGCTACGTTCAAGGAATGGACAGTTTCGTTCTGCAAACAGACCACAAACCACTTGTACCACTCATAAACACTTATGACCTGGACAAAGCCCCTCCAAGGTGCCAGAGACTCCTGATGCGGCTTTTAAGATTCAACGTGGAAGCAGAGCACGTTCCAGGCAAACAGTTGGTAGTAGCCGACACCCTATCCAGGAGGCCACAGAGACATGTGAGTGATGAGACTACAGATCACATTGTACAGGCACATGTTGAATCAGTTATGGTGAATGCACCAGCCTCATCCCAAAGACTTTCAAGGATCCGTGAGGCAACTCAGCGCGATCACGAACTGCAGCAGATTATAAAGTTCATCAGGAACGGATGGCCGCCAAGAACAGCGAGGAACTCATCTCTTCATCGTTACCATTCAGCACGAGCACATCTCTCAGAAGCTGATGGTTTGGTGTTATTCGAGGACCGGCTGGTCATTCCTTCTGCGCAGAGAGCTGAGGTGCTGTCAGAGATACACAAAGGACATCAAGGACTAACACGGTGCCGGGCACGCGCCAGGATGGCAGTGTGGTGGCCGGGCATCAGTGCTGAGATTAAACAGACTGTGTCAACATGTAAATTCTGCATTGAACACAAACCAACACAGAGGCACGAACCTCTCCTGACTTCTACTCTACCAGGGGGCCCCTGGCAGCGCATAGCAGCAGATCTGTGCGAGCATGAGAGTAAGAATTATCTCATTGTAACGGACTATTATTCCAGAGACATTGAAATAGTTCGTTTGTCTTCCACATCGAGTCGTGAAGTCATAAGTCGACTCAAGAGCATGTTCGTGAGGTGGGGAATTCCACTGGAACTGGTGAGTGATAATGCAACTCAATTTACATCCAGTGACTTCCAGGACTTTTCCAGAGAGTATGGATTTGTGCACGCAACTTCCAGCCCCCACTACCCTCAGGCGAACGGTGCTGCCGAACGAGCGGTTCAGACTGCAAAGAACATTTTGAAGCAGCCTGACCCCCATCTGGCCCTGATGTGCTACAGAGCAACACCTAGTGCTGCTACAGGTGTGAGCCCTGCACTACTGATGACGGGAAGAGAAATCAGAACCACACTTCCAGTGTTGGAGAGCAAGTTGAAAGCTGCTCCAGTGGACAGACATGAGATTCAACAAAAGGACAGACAGACAAAGGAAACCTACAGATTCTTCCACGATCGCCATCATTCTGCACAACCACTTCCTGCACTACAACCAGGACAAGACGTCAGGATAAAACTGGATGGTGAAAAGAGTTGGAAAACCCCAGCAAAGGTCATCGGCAAATGCCATGAGCCAAGGTCGTATATGGTGGAAACGGAGAATGGAGCTGTATTAAGACGGAACCGGAGACATCTGCAAGCTGTCCCACTTCCCACAGACCAACCAGATCAGCTACAACCACCTGATTCTCCAGTGACACTGAACAGTAGCTTTCCACCTGAAGACAGTGCTGATCCTGCGACCAGAACTCCTGACCAGAGACACATGGGTCCAGAGGTGGAGCGCTCAACTCCAGAAGGTTCACAGGTGACTTCCAGGGGAAGGGTAATCAGAATCCCTCTAAGGTACCGAGACACTTAATGACTAAAAAAAAAAAAAGGATAAAGTGAAGTTGACCTGTGTAGTTTGTATGTATAAGTGTGAAACATAGACCTGTGTAGTTTGTATGTATAAGTGTGAAATATAGACCTGTGTAGTTTGTAGATAAGTGTGAAACATAGAGTTCTGAGGTGTGGGTAAATAGTAACTGGAAAAATGTTTAGTTGAAACATAGATGTGGGTAAATAGTAACCGGGAAAATATTTAGTTGTTCACCGAATTAATAGGAACAGCAACTATCGAGGGCAGAATAATCCCTACGTTGCTGTGGACCGAGGGCAGTCGACCCCAACGTCCTAGTGTTCGGATGTTATATACAGGGTAGTTTAGAAACGTGTGTTTCCTGCTAAAAGGGGGAGATGTGGTGATATGTCCTAGTTGGGTTGCCGTAGCTAGTATAGTGTGATATGTCCTAGTTGGGTTGCCGTAGCTAGTATAGACTGAGCATGCGCAGTGTGTGTGTTTAGTTGTGAACTGAGCCTGACGAGACGTTAACATGTCGTGCTATTAGCAGTTCAATAAAGCTGAGTTCGCCAAGCTACCTCGTGAGTCCACCGCCCGTTCTTCACAGAAGCAGCCGTTCATGACAGGTAGAACATAGATCTTTGTTTATTTAATAGATGATATGAAGAAACGAGTCTCTGCGCCTCAGTGGAGAGTTTTCATGACATGACGTGATGTTGGAGTCTCCACAAACGCTGAGCGCGCCGCAGCCTTTGTGCGCAGTCTGTTTGTCTGTGAAGCCTTTACTCTCCTACAAGTTATATATGGTGTACTTTCACATGTCATTTTGGAGAAATCTACAATAAACGCAGATTATGAAACACCTCCACTGCCGTGTAACACCGGCGAGGGTGCGCACGCTCCAAAGCGCGACCATAACTCAGCCTTTGGAATCATATGGATGAGACCATTCCATTGGATATGATCCGGCTTTGTGTGGACTGGACTGGAACAGCCCCGATCGGTCTGCCAGCTCCCTCTGGAAAGCTCCTGTCGAACAGTTTGATCGCTGCTTCTGCACATGCAAGCATGATGCACGGCTCCTGTGTTGCGCTCCAGTGCACAGCAGTGCCAAACTGAAAAAGGATTATTCCTGAAAACAGCTGATAAGCCATATCCTAGATCAGAAAATTATATCTGTTTATAAATAAATGCTCTGTGTGTTACACTATTTATTATATCCTCCAATAAGGCTGAATCCGTTCCTGTTAAATGTATTTTTTGCACAACTTTGCGCGTCCTTTATTTAATTGCGTCCATGTGGATGTAATAATTGTTAATCATGTGTGTTTGGTGGGAATATTAATTATTTTCACATCATGAACAGCTTCTCAGAATCACCTGTAAGTGTCGCCAAAGGCACCAAAACCACAGAAACGTGCGTACGCCAGCCCTGGAGTTGGCGTGGAGCTGCACACATTTCCACGTTCAGTTCTGTTTTGATACATACGGAGTTTTGCGTGGAAAATGGCGTACGCAAGGTTTTTGTGCGTACGCACCGTTGATACATGAGGCCCCAGATGTTGATGAACCATGTGGGCTTCTTGTGAGCCAGATGTTGATGAACCATGTGGGCTTCTTGTGAGCCAGATGTTGATGAACCATGTGGGCTTCTTGTGAGCCAGATGTTGATGAGTTCAAAGGAACATCTTCCTGGATGTCTTCTTCCCTGACCTCTGACCTCTTCTTGGTGTTGTGAGGGGTGTTAGTGGAATGTTTGGAGCTGAGATACGGAGCAGGTTCTGTGAACAGAACTCACCAGAACCAAGGTTTGGGAGTGTGCAGCCAGATGTTTGTCTGCTGAACATCTGCAGAAACAGGAGACATGTTTTCTTTCTCCTGTCTGCTCTAATGCGTCCACTTGAAGGTACATATACGTATGTTGTTAAAATGTTTCAGTACTGTACAGTACATGTACGTATGTTGTTAAAATGTTTCAGTACTGTACAGTACATGTACGTATGTTGTTAAAATGTTTCAGTACTGTACAGTACATATACGTATGTTGTTAAAATGTTTCAGTACTGTACAGTACATATACGTATGTTGTTAAAATGTTTCAGTACTGTACAGTACATATACGTATGTTGTTAAAATGTTTCAGTACTGTACAGTACATATACGTATGTTGTTAAAATGTTTCAGTACTGTACAGTACATATACGTATGTTGTTAAAATGTTTCAGTACTTATGTTGTTAAAATGTTTCAGTACTGTACAGTACATATACGTATGTTGTTAAAATGACGTCGGTTTAAGAGATTAGAACATTGTAAGAGTGTGGGAAGAGTTTCTAAAGCCTTAAAATATAGAAATACTAAAATAAATACAACATTCATACTTCACGGTTCTTCACCTGTCACGGTGGGGGGGACGTAACCTCCACGATAATCCAGGGACTACTGTATAATCTACTCTGTTCTTATGGCAAGCTTTTTACCATATAATGAGGGGAGGGCTGGCCATAGGGAGGTTCAGGATAATTCATGAACGTCCGGTCAGTTCCAGGCTGAACCTCAGTAAATGTGTGGTGGAAGGAAACCTCCCAGAAGTCCATGAGCCCAGATCAGCTGCTCCACACCTTCCAGACTCATCAGGACCTGCAGATGTTTAGGAAGCACCACTCCAGATGTTCAGACGTGTTGATGTGATGAAGCAGACACTCTCTGAGGCTCTCAGGCCTCCTTCACTCAGCTGCTCCTCCTACAGCTTCTCCAACAGAACGGGCCCACCAAGGTCCAGACAGACTCTTCAGAGCAGCTTCAAGCAGCATGAAGACATCCTGGAAATGCAGCAGGAACATCTGGAAGTCTTCTCCAGCTGCTGAACTCAGCTGCTTTCTTGCCTGTTGAACGTGGAGCAGGTCAGAAGCTCCTGATGTGGGACTGAAAGCTCCTCAGCCTCCTCACAAAGCCTCACTTTGTCTTCTTCTCTCCTCTTTTCTTTCCAGTCGGAGCTGTAGTCTGATCACTCTGAGGTGTGTAGAAGTTCAGTCAGTCCATCCAGATGTTGGTGCTTTGGAACAAACAGTAAATATCTAACCTGCAGCCTGATGGCTGAAAGATTAGTGTGAAAAATCAACATGTTGTTTGAACAGGTCGTATGAGGCGTTGGTTGAAATGAAAGCAACACAATGAGACTCACACAGCACAGGTGGAGTTAGAATATAAAGTTTATTAAAGCTGGAAGCAGCCGAGCTGCACCAAGTCCTCTCCAGCCCCCTCTCCTCTCAGGGGGAGGGGCTTGGCTGCTCACACCTGCTGATGGTTGCAGTAATTGCAGGTGAGGCTTCTATCTGACAAGCAGAACTCCATGTTTATGAGAGAGAGTGGCTGTTTAGTTTCCCCGATGTAAGACTGATCACAGCCCTCCTGACACTGAACAGCATACACAATATTACTCTGTTTGTGCCGGGGGACTGGATCTTTGGGTGTCTTTTTTAACATTTCTACAGTGGTGTGTGTTGTGATGTATCTGGTAAGTCAGATCAGATTAAATGTCCAGTCAGTAACTGTTATCCAACAAGGAGATAATTTAAATTAAAGTTTCATTTATATTGTAGTTTGACTGTTGTATTTTTAAACCTACTTAACACAAAATTAATGTCATTCAGCTGTGAGGATGGAGAGAAGGAAGAGAAGATGACAGAGGAATCAGGAAAGACTGGGGAAGGCAACAGGTTGGTCTAATGCAGGTGGAAGTGAGGGAACAGCTACTTAATCCCAAGCAATAACATGTAAACATTATTTTTTTAAACTGTACTGTATTAAGATCTGTAATTTTTACCATATATAATGCTTTTTTGACCCTATGACAGTGCAAAATGCCACAGACAAAGGGTGAAGGAGACAGACACGAGGTCAGTGATAGAGGAGACAAGTGATGACATCAGGTAGGAATAATTACATTAGGGAGGCAACAAAAACCTATACTGTATACCATGATGGTTTGAATTTCTGATGACTTCCTTTCATTGTCTTCTTTTTTGGGAAAATTAGTTCAGGCAGACATGGTGAGTTAATCACCACAAAGCAGAGAGGACCAGATGATGAAGAGGGAGAGGAGCAGAGAGGTCCAGATGATGAAGAGGGAGAGGAGCAGAGAGGTCCAGATGATGAAGAGGGAGAGGAGCAGAGAGGTCCAGATGATGATGATCCATCTGAATGGCCTTTACCACACAAAACGAGGGACACATTTAGGCAGTACATGGTTGAAAATGACCCACAGAAAGTTTCTGATGGCCCATATCTAAGATCAGAGAAGAGTAAGAGGTGTTTTTCCAAAGCGTAATGTTTTCGTATACTGTCTAATGGAGAGAAAGTTGAACGAGATTGGTTACTGTATTCCAAAAATACTAACAGAGTCTATTGTTTTGCATGTCAGCTTTTTGGTGAAGCTAAAGTTTCTGATACATGCCTTGTGGCAGGGTACAATAACTGGCGATGTCTTTCAAAAACACTGAAGCACCATGAAACCGGTAGTTTTTCATTCAACCTTTATTTATACAGGCTAGCCTCGTTGAGCCACAGGGACTCTTTTACAAGAGGGACCTGTCTCACTCACACCCAGGGTCAATTTAGAGTTACCAACTAGCCTAACATGCATGTTTTTGGACTGTGGGAGGAAACCGGAGCACCCGGAGAAAACCCACGCATGCTCGGAGAGAACATGCAAACTCCACTCAGAAAGGCCCCTGGGCCAGGATTTGAACCAGGGACCTGCTCGCTGAGAGGCAGCAACTCTACCAGTTGTGCCACCGTGCTGTTCTCACATAAACGCTTATCTGATGTGGAAAGAAATGGTATCTCACTTACACCTAGGTAAGACTATTGATAGTGAACTGCAGAGAATCATGGCAGCTGAAAAAGCACACTGGAGAAGTGTGTTGACTTGAGTTATTGACTGCATACTCTTCCTTGCAGAGAGAAACTTGTCACTAAGGGAGAAAAATTCTCAGTTAGGAAATCCTAAAAATTGAAATTTTCTGGGAATCCTTGAGCTTATTGCACGATATGATGTCACACTGGCAGAACATCTTAGAAAGGCAGCCTCCAAACAAACCACTGAATATCTGACATGGTGCACTCAGAATTAATTTTTAGATTGAATATCAGAGTGTGTTTTGGGTAAAATATCTGCCCAGATCAAAGCCTCCAAGTACTTTGCAGTGGAACTGGACTGCACACCTGATATTTCAAAGCAAGAGCAGGCCTCAGTCATTGTTAGATATACTGATACTGATGAGAAGAAAAAAATCACTATTGCAGAGTCTTTTGTGGGGTTCACTGCTGTGAAGGACACAACTGGGAAAGGCCTCACAATTACACTAATAGGGGTTCTGGAGAGTCTGGGGTTGGATTTGGCTAATTGTAGAGGGCAAAGTTACGACAATGGCTCTAATATGAGGGGAATACACAAGGGTGTTCAAGCTTTAATACAACAGAGATGTCCAGAGGCTTCATTCATCCCCTGCTGCAGCTACAGCCTGAACGTTTTGTTATGTGATGCAGCCTCATCTAGCCGAGAGTGTCTAATTGTTTTGGCACTGTTCAAAGATTGTACACAATCTTTTCATCTTCTGTGAAGAGGTGGGACATTCTCATAGAGTTTGTCAACATCACACTGAAGCCTCTGAGTGACACCCGGTGGGAGGCAAAGCTAGACTCTGTCAAAGCTATACGTTTCCAGATGGGGGGAATTTTAGATGCACTACAAAAGCTTGGAGAAGTGGCAGGAGACAGCAAGATTGTCTCAGAGGCAAAATCACTATCTGATGAGATTGTCAGTATGGAGTTCCTTGTGTGCCTCATAATTTGGTATGCCTTATTATGCGAGATCAACTTTGCAAGCAAGGCACTACAAGCAGCAGATGTGTCAATGGACACAGCCATTAGGCTAATCAGAGTCTCTGAAAGAGTTTTTGCTCAAATACAGTATAGAGAAGAGGGCTTTCAGAAGTCACTTGACATTGCAAGCAAAATAGCCATCGAAATGGATGCTTCTCCTAAATTCAAAGAGAAACGACTTAGGAAGCAAAATAATTTCCCAGATGACAATTCATGCACTGGGCATCATGAAAAGGAACCCACAAGGCACTTCAGGTGCATGGTTTTCAATGTTATTGTTGACACACTCCTCCAAGAGCTGTCTGAGAGGTTTTCCAATTTTCAACTTGTGTCTGAGAAATTTAAATTCATCACTAAAATGGAGCACATGACAAAAGCTGAGCTGGAGGAATCGGTGACCACATATGCCCTGACCACTTGTGATGTTTCAAGAGATATCATTCAAGAAATATACCCAGCAAGCCGTCTACTGAAGGGTTACAAGGCTCTAGAAAAGTTAAATTTTCTAATTCAAGAGGATCTTGATTTGGTATTTCCAAATTTGACAGTAGCCCTTAGAGTATTTTTAACCATGCCTCTGACAGTTGCATCTGCAGAGAGATCATTTAGCAAGCTGAAGCTCATTAAAACATACCTTCGTTCAAATATGAGCAATGATCGCTTGTCCCAGTTAGCAGTGATCTCTATTGAAAACAGTGTGGCACGGTCTATTTCATTTGATGTTATAATAGACAAATGGGCAAATGCAAAGTCACGGATTGTAACAGTTTAAATGTCATAAATGTTTAAACTCTGACATGGACTCCAGGCTGTTAAGATTTCATATTTCAGCTACATAAAATGTTGAGCACTGAGTACCACTACTGTTATATATTTGTACTTTATTTAACTTATTATTTGTTTATGATTGAAATGATCACCTGATATAACATGTAACATAAAAAATCTGTAATATTGGTACTGTATTTTCTCTACGTGCATGACTATATGCCTCATCCTCACCTAAAGCATATTGCGCTTCCAAAAATCTCCAAACGCACTGTACTGGCTGCTTGTCAACAGATGACTGTCCTCATCTAACGCGTCTGCAGTGGGAGGAGGAGCGTGTTGGTCCTCTTCCGGTGGTGTTTGTTTATTTCCGGTCTCAGAAAAATGGCGGATGCAATACGAAGAATTGCCTTGTTGTACTTAATCTACAAAGCAGCAACACGCAGACGCCGTGCACAACGACGATTCTGGATTCACCCCACATTAGAGAGGCGTCATGAATTCGGTGAATTTCACCATCTGATCCAGGAGCTGCGCGCAGACGAGGAGCGCTTTCAGCGGTACTTCCGTGTCACCCGCGCCCAGTTTGACGACCTGCTGTAAGTTTCTCCTCCATGTTTACCGCGGGATTTTTTTTGTCTGTTCAACGTTTCGCGCGGTGCCCACCTACTTCCGTCCCGTCGTCGTTGCGTGATCACATGGCAGAGTCTCTCCTGATTGGTCCTGATTGTTTGCTGCTGAGCAGCGAGCTGAAGCGAGCTGTGGAAGCACGGCATTCCGTGCTTCCACAGTCGCTGCTCGGATGCGACGCGGGAGTAGGAAACAGCTGCTGCTCACTTTCGCGCTGCTTGTATGCTGTAGATGCGCCGCGACACGACCCGCTGCTCCAAGATGCGTCCCCATAGACTTTCAATGTAAAGTGGCTGTTTCGGCTGCGCGGGATGCGTGCGGTGGGGATCCAGCATTAGGGAGGAAAGCTGTATGAGGTGGCAGGTAAAAATGAGCGGGGGGGGGTTCATGTTTTCGCATCCACCTCAAAAATATGTAGTTGCGCCCCTGAACGGAGAGAAGACGCAGTCCTCTGAGCTCCTACGACTCTGAGCTGCTGGTGAAGCTGTGGAAAAAGAGCTGTGAAACCACCTGAGCACCATCAAACTGGTTGATCCACTCTGAGAAGGTGATATTTATAAGACTGAGTTTGTTGCAGCTCCTCAGACTGAAGAAGTTTTTGATAAAAGACTAAACATTTCATTAACAAGAATCTGCCCAGAGGACCCGACTCAAACTTTCTAAATTAATCTACCTGGATTATTTGCTTCAGTACTTAAATATTGTATTTTAAACAATGTTTTAATACTAGTATATTACCAAGATTCTGCTTATAAATCATGAATAAAATACAAGTTTACAATAAAACATTAATATGAAGGGGACTTTCATTGTAAAACACTTTAAAAGAAAATTCAGTACTGTATTTTCAAAGACTTTGGTGTTATTACAGCAGTGACCACCAGATAGCAGTAAAGGAACGTCTGTTACAATGAAGAAAGTTCAAACAGGAAGTCAAACTTTCTGTTCTGTTTTGTCTTATAAAATTTAAATCGCACAAAGTGAACAGATAAATTAAAAACAACTGAAGATCAATGGAAGTTATTTCTGTTAGTACTGCAAAGATAAAATTTATTCATATCAAAATCCAACATGAAATGTTTGGATTTCAAACTGTATTTTTTATTCTTTAACAAAATATATCCTTATATAGCACATTGTTCAAACATTAAAGTGTAATTGTTTGAAGGTGATGATGTAAAGTGCGGATGAGGAACCAGAAGAAGCAGAAACAGTCCAGTCAGAGCTGCTGCTGCTTCAACCTCTGTGGATCATCAGGACACAGTTCATCTTCTCTGTGGATCATCAGGACACAGTTCATCTTCTCTGTGGATCATCAGGACACAGTTCATCTTCTCTGTGGATCATCAGGACACAGTTCATCTTCTCTGTGGATCATCAGGACACAGTTCATCTTCTCTGTGGATCATCAGGACACAGTTCATCTTCTCTGTGGATCATCAGGACACAGTTCATCTTCTCTGTGGATCATCAGGACACAGTTCATCTTCTCCCACAAACACACCATCATGTTCATCTCTCCAGAACAAACGTCATCACCTCCATGTGTAGAGAGAAGAAGAAGAAGAAGAAGAAGAAGAAGAAGAAGAAGAAGAAGAAGAAGAAGAAGAAGAAGAAGAAGAAGAAGAAGAAGAAGAAGAAGAAGAAGAAGAAGAAGATTTTTTTTTTTGATTTTTAACAAAACGTTTATTAACAATCAGTAAACTTACAATCATGAAACACAAAGTCAAAGACACGTCATCAGTTCACAGCGTGAAAGTCACTCAAATAATGTGTTTGGTGAACTGTAGTTCTCCCTGAGCAGATACATTACACAACAGCCCGCTGAAGCCCCATGTCTTCAAAAAGTGCTGTATATCTCCAGTGGCTCTGTGGAAGCAGAACTCCAGCCACAGCCTGGCCTTGACGTTGCACCTCCACAGAGCCACAGCATCAAGTTGGGGTCCGGCCTGCAGCCTGTCCCTGCGAGACAAATAGATAGCCAGTTTGGCTTCAGCAATTAAAAAGTTCAAAAGCTGGCCCTTTGCTTTGCTGGCTCTGTTAAAATGGAACCCAGAAATGAACACAGAATCAGTAAAAACAACACCAAAAAGGTTAAAAACACTCATCAATAAGCCAAAAAAAGGTTTCAGTCTCGTACAATCGACAAAAACATGAAAAACGCTCTCGAAGAAGAAGAAGAAGAAGAAGAAGAAGAAGAAGAGATGAATGAGTGTTTTCAGAGAGACCAACACAAACTTCAATCACAACACATTGTGCAACATCTTTGGGTAAAACTTAGTAACTGTTGGGAGTCAACCCTGCTTGTCTGTTAGCAAAATATTTCATAAACCACTGGATGTACTTTATTTAAACTTGCAGTAAATAAATCTGAAATGTTCACCTTCAACTGATTAACTTTTGGAGTCAACACAATTCAAGATGGCTGCCACAGCTAATCACATTTAGCTTAGACATAAATAGCTGTGACTCAGTGAATTTGACAGATATGATGTAAAATGTGGTGTGGTAGTAGCTGACAGTCATTCACAACACATCCTCCAAGCTCTAACAGATCAGGTGAGACATCACATGATCACATGTTATTTTGGTGAGTGATGTGCATTCCTTCAAGTAATGCTCAGTTGGAATCAGCAGCTGTATAAATGTTAGAGTGATGGTCCAGATGTTCTGAAGAGGCTGTATGATCCTTTTCATTTATGGTTCTGATGGTAACGTCTTGTAAAATGCAAACATTTAGTTTAGACTCTACTGGTTTTACTGGAGCTTTTTAACACAAACTGGCTCATGTGGCCTGTGAGTGTGTTCAAGTTTTCCAGCAGATTTCTCAGATTTCTTATGTTGAAATTATGAGTTCATTGAAAATGAGTTTGACTCAAATGAAATCATTTGACCTGAAACTGGAAGCCACAGGTTAGATTTATGATATTAAATGATAAATAAAATATACATCCCTAAATAAACTTTGTTTTCTGATTAAATTAGAAATGAAAACACATTAGATTATTTCAATGTAGAGCTCTGAGTGATTTATATATGGATGCAGTTAGAAGGTAGTTGGAGTGAGGACAGAGTGAGGTGGAGGAGGATGACTCGCTGTGGTGACCCCTGAAAAGGGAAAAGCTGAAAGAAGAAGAAGAAGAAGAAGTCAAACATGAAAATGTTCTCCTCCAGTGTGAAAGAGTAGACTCCGGTAGTTTTCCACATATATTCATGTGTAATTCTGACATGTGTCTACAAACTGTGTGTAAACAGAGCACTCAGCTGAATGTGACAAACATCATGTGGAAACTGGAGTCACATGATGGAGCTCCATTTGTCTGCTGGAGTCTGTGGAGGTCAACAAATATGGAGGAATGGGACAAGCGTAGAATCTCCTAGAAGACGTTTAGGTGGAAATATAAGAATGAATCTGCAGCTAAACGCTAAATAAAAGAGACAAAATGAGTAAAGCAGCTATAATAATAATAAAACAGAAGTCATCATTTATCTGCTGCCAAACTTTACTCAACAAATTAGAAGATAAACACAAAGTAACAAATTCAAACTGTTCTCCATCACAAACAACTTTTCCACACACGTCAACATTGTTCACCTATTTTCTGTCACTTCGGCTGTTTCCGCAGCTAAACAAACACATGCTAGTTGGCAGCTGGCTCCATTTTGGTTGATAATTCTTTAATGAGGAATGCATTAAGCATCGAGATGAGAACAAACTTGAAGGATTTAGTTTTTGACTTCCTGATTTGTTGGAGCGCTCTTCATGACTTTGTGCTGAGTGTTTTTACTCTGAACTTCTAAACATACAAGAAATAAAATGTTTGTTTTTCACAAAGACATTGAAGACATTAGCTTCAACAATTGTTGTTTATTTGATGAAGAAATGTGATTTGATCTCTGTGATTTAAATGTGTCTGGAATGACAAAAAGAAAAAAGAACTTGAACAAGTTTCTGTCCACAGTCACACTGACTAAAGCTGACACATTAAAGCTGGTCAAACTTTGCTCGGCGGCTCCTCTCATCACTCCGTCCTGGAGTTTATTGCTGAAGGCTGTTTTTGTCCAAGTGGACAAATGTCTGAGCCTGAAGACCAAGGAGACAGCAGCTGTTCAGATCCTGAAGAAGGATCCAGATGTTTCCAGGACTCTGATAAAGAGGTTGATCCCAGACGTGTGTTCATGAAGATTCAACACTTTTCTTTCTGCTCTGCTTGAAGATGCACCACAAGCTGCTCATCTTTCATGACATCATCTAGTTTGTGTCCTCGTCTTGTTTTCCAGATGTTCCTGATGAACATGATCAGTGTCCTGAACACAGAGCCTGTAACCTGGTCCAGTTCTAGGACTGGTTCCAGTACATGGGGCAGACCTGTCTCACCTTTGAGGTGCTGGACAGGACTCTCTCTGACCTGTTGCATGAGGCAAACTGGATGCTGCTGGACACATGTGGTCTGCCCCACACACACATCTGCACAGCAGCTGTTTCTTCTAATGCACAACAGATATCTATTGATCTATAGATCTGGATCAACTCCTCACAGCTGTGCTCTGAAACAATACATTTGAAAATAAAATGTTTTAAAGTAGAAATATGAATGTTCATTTTATTGATTTGTATATTTTTATGTTAACAGTGTCTGACACCTGAGAAGATAAACCCAATATTTAAGAAAAAATACCACTGTTGAAATGCAAAGAGTGAACTTTATTATTCTATGTGTCTAAAGAAAGTGTCTTTCAGAAGATTTCACTGAGAAACTTTCTATTAAAAATCAATTTGATTGAACCCTGAGTTTCAGTGATTTGAAGAGTTTAAATCACACTTCTTTGATTAAATACTAATTCTTCTTAAACTACATCAGATGGGTCTAAATGCAGTGAAATATTGACAAGTTGCCATGGGAACACAGAAACTGAAGGATGTAGAGCTGAAGAGCAGCTCAGTTTGAGCTCTTATTTTGAAGAGCAGCAGCTAACGGAAGCTGCTCAGTTGTGACGTCAGTGTTTGTTGTTGTGCTCCGTAGCTACGAGCTGAAGGCCTTTTCTCTCGACTGCTGCTCAAATGAGTTGAAGTGAACGTTACATTGAGCTGTAACATCTGTAAATGTTGCTGACCGGAAGTGAACAGATGTGGAGACAGCGGCTCAAACAGCTGGAAGCAGAGGAAGAAGAAAAGTCTGAGGATTTTGGAAGTAGAGCTGCAGCTCAGGAACAAACGGAGCAAGACACATGTTAGATGCTGTTTTCAGTCCCAACCATCAACTGCATCTTTTAGGTTTGTGTCTTTATTCTTTCTCTCCAGTGACTTTGTTACAAGTTAGTAGCAGTTTTCTGGAAGATAAAGGAGTTACTTCTTACTCTCTGTGCTGATCCGAAACAAACAAAGAGTGAACGACTCAAATGAACCGAGTTACTTTAGTGACTCATTAGACTGACTCAGATCCATAAAGTGAAATTGATTTACCAACTTTATTGAAATCCTAAATGACCACTCCAATGCTGTTAGCTCCAAATGATGCTGCACGTGGGGCTAAATCAGGCGCGAGGGTAACACTTCCGGGTGACGTCACCAGCTCGGTCTCTTTGTTTGCCTTCGTGATGAGAAGCTACGTCTGGATTTAGCATTAGCTCCGTGGTTTTTTTCTATTACCGTATTTTCTGGACTATAGGTCACAGTTTTTTCCTAATTTGCATGCCCTGCAACCTATAGAGAGGTGAGACCTGTTTATGGTTCAGATATGACCGTTTTTCATTTTGGCAAAAAATGGTGCAGTACCACTTTTGTCCGCTAGGATACACCGTAGGGCTGGGCCATATAATATCGTTCCCGGTTTTACCGGGCAAAAAAGTAATATCATGATATGCCAATTTCATGACGTAATACGGCGGGGCACCCCGCCCCCTTAACATCCGAGCGTTTCAAAAGACCAAGCCGAGCTGCGCACCTCCCCTCCACCAGTCGGTACTGGTGTAACGCTAGCTAAAATGCTAAAAACAAACAACGTGTCTCAGCTGTCTCTCACTGCACAGGTACAGAGAGCTTGTCCCCGTGCGCTGCTCAGCGTGTGGGGCTGTGTGTCTACTTCGCTCTAAAATTGTCGCTTGGCTCAGCTGTCTCACACAAGCCGTTTTTGCACTGCACAGCCCTCCCTGGCCCAGCCCGTCCTGGCCCTGAGCCCAGCCTGGCCCGCCCCCGCTCATTTTGCATTGTGCGGAGAGCAGCCTTGAAGTGGGTGGGGAGTTCTCTTGAAGTGGGTGGGGAGTTCTTACCGAAAAGCGCAAATAAGGATATGACGTGTTTGTTCACTATTTTTACAGTAAGCTACAGATTAGGAATTAATTAGGTTTTAATTGGCCCTGTAATATAATAATAAAGGTCAAATGCAAATGGAAAATATTCTTAACTTCCAGTATGTTTTAAACAAACACTATACTGTACACACTTACATAGTAAAATATGTTTAGGAAATTATTGTTCAGTGACACCACTTAAGAAAAAAAAAGTTTATTAGGAAAATTAAGAAGTGAAAAAAGCACAAAAATAAAAATACTGCATCCACCTAAATGCTTTTTTCCCCGTTGTCTCACGGGCTTCCTCCAGAAGACACAGGTTGATAAATTCTGGTGACTCCTTTCTCATCACTGTAAAAGAAAAAATAAACATGGTTAATTCAATCTAGATACTGTTTTCAAATAATAAAATAAAAATCTTTTTTTTTATAGACATAAGTATGTGGAGGCCATCTTCTTTTTTTTCTCCTAGTACTTTGTAGCACCTATCAAATAGTTCATAAACCACACTGCAGATATTTTTTTTAACTAACAGAATGTAATCACAAGATGTACAAACTATAACCTGTTGGAGTTATTTGAATTAAAATTAGATTTTTTATAGACAGAAATGTATGCAGGCTAGCTTTGTTTTTTTTCTCTTTTATTTTTTGGCATATAAATGCAAATACGTCAAAAACAACACTGCAGATTTTTTTTAACTAACAGAATGTAATCACAAGATGTTCATGTGTAAACTTTAAGCTGTTGGAGTTATTTGAATAAAAATTCGATTTTTTATAATTATTTTTGTAGCGCATGCTACAGGTTTGGAATAAGTCAAAGGGAATCAATTTAAATGCAGCAGATTTGACCACTACGTGAATTTATTAAGGAATAGTTAACCTCAGGAACCCTTGTGGTATAAAGTCATATTTTTTAAGCATTTATAGCTACATTTAAAAGAAATACAGTAAGCCGACCCCGCGCGTGCACGTGAGGACCTACTTTGTTAAATCGAGCTGATTTGACCACTACGTGAATTTATTAAGGAATGGTTAACCTCAGGAACCCTCGTGGTCTAAAGTCAGCTATGAAATATATTTTTAAGCGTTCATTGAGCTACATTTTAAAGACATAAAAGCCACCCACGCGCGTGCTCGTGGCAATCCTAATTTTTAAAATCCTGCAGTTTTGAGCATTACGTGAATTTATTAAGGACACGTTCAGCTTAAGACCCATCTTTGCTATAATTTTAAAAACAAATAATTGTTTTTACCATGTTATTCATGTAAAGTACTTCCGTGTTCGCTCCCTCGGTTCTCCAGTCCACGCAGCAGTCCCGCCCCTGCTGCAAACAAATGATGAGCAGTATATTGGGGTGTCTATGAGTGCACATCTAATTCTCCAGCTCCCCGGGCGCTTTCTGGCTGCTCACTGCACCACCGGGTGGTGGTTGGGTTAAATGCAGAGACGAATTTCGTCTGTGTATGGGAAAAATACACAGATGACAGACAAGACATTATTATTATTATTATATGACGTCGAACTGGGCCCGGGAGCTCGGCCCGATTAGAACCTCCGTCGGGCGGGCTCTAAAACTAGTGCTGAGGCCGGGCCGAAAAGGCAAATGCGAACATGACAAACCCGGGTTAGGGGGCGGGGCGGGCTGGGCCGTTGATGGCTGTGCAGTGCGAAAACAGCTACAGAGGCAGGTGATCAGAGATAGATCAGTTAAAAAAATGAATCAGAAAAATGAATAATTCCTGCAGGAATAGAGGAAGCTGAAACACCAGAAGCTTCAGGGTCAGCTGATCAACTTGTTACAAGTTATTTTTATACTTGAGACTGAATACTTTACTTAATAAAATAATTTCAGTAAAATTACCCCTTGTTGTTTTTTAAAATTTTATATAATACTGCAAAGCAACATGTTAAGTTAATTTTGTCAAATAAATAAATTTGATATATATATTTTTTTGGTTATATCACGAAATTTATTGTTATCACGATAATGCTCTGAAATATCACAATATAATTTTTGAGCCATATCGCCCACCCCTAGGAAACCGACTGTTCCCACCTCATGTGTCCTCTGGTCGGACTGACTCTTGTCGCTGCCCGGCCTCCTGCTCTGGAGGTAACTACTGACGTTGACGTTATTCAACACGTCAAGCAACCGACTCACAACAGGGGACACACCCTTGACCTTGTTATTACCTATGGCTTGGCCTCTGGTGTGTCCTCTGTTGTTGACCTGGCTGTGTCTGACCACTATTGTGTGTTTTTTAATGTCACTGATTTGATTCAGAGGAAAGCCACGGTTCAAACTGTTAGGAGGCGCCATCTTACCCCTGAGGTGATTGATCATTTTATTAGAGATTTTAACCAAAATTCCCCTGTTGTTTTAACTGCTTCCTGCGATTCAATGGTCAGTCAATTTTTTAACAAACTGAAAACAAACCTTGATCATATAGCTCCACTATTTTCAAAACAAGTTTTTAATAAACGAGCATGCCCATGGAAAACTGAAGACATAAAGAAGCTCAAAAGAAATTGCAGGAAAGCAGAGAGGAAATGGAGGAAAAACAAATTGACAGTCGACTACCAAATAATGCGCGAACAGCTTAATATCTACAACTCTGCTGTCAGAAATTCAAGAAATGCATATTTTGCCAAGATAATTAACAATCACAAAAATAATCCCAAAGTTTTGTTTTCCACCATTGACAATCTGATTAACCCTGACTTTACTGCCTCTCCAAATACTCCAACTAACTCTCTCTGTGAGCAGTTTGCAAATCACTTCAGAGGTAAGATCGAGTCAATTAGAGCTAACATTTTATCTGAACAAAATACTGGTATTAAATCTACTGAATGTTTGGTTTTACCTGAGAAAGTACTGGACAAGTTTGACGTGGTTGATGCAGAGATGCTCGGCAGAGTTTTCTCACAAGTCAAACCAACCACCTGCCTCTTGGACCCAATTCCCTCATCACTTTTTCATTCATGTTATAAATTCTTTGAGAATGAAATTTTAAACATTGTAAATTGTTCTCTTCAGATGGGTGTCTTCCCCATTGCCTTTAAAAAGGCTGTGGTGAAGCCCCTTCTGAAGAAGAGTAATCTAGATCCTAGTGTTTTTAATAATTATAGACCTGTATCCAACTTACCATTTTTAAGTAAAATCTTAGAAAAGATTGTTTTTATTAAATTAAATATTTTTTTAAATGATGCCGGTATTTTAGAAAAGTATCAATCTGGTTTTAGGACGAAACACAGTACAGAAACAGCCCTATTAAAAATTGTGAATGATTTAAGGTGTAATCTGGATTCACACAAGCTCTCAGTCCTTGTTCTATTGGATCTGAGCGCAGCCTTTGATACAGTAGATCATCAAATTCTTTTAAATAGATTACAACACCTGGTCGGTCTTTCTGGTACTGTTCTTCTGTGGTTCAGCTCCTATCTCACAGATAGAACATTTATGGTAAGTATGGATACATGCTCCTCACAGATCCATGAAGCTAACTATGGTGTACCCCAAGGCTCTATTTTAGGCCCCCTACTTTTTAATTTGTACATGCTGCCGCTTGGTGAAGTCATCAGGAGCCATGGGATAAGTTTCCATAGTTATGCTGATGACACACAGCTATACATCTCATTATCTCATGATGACCCCCAGCCAATCACTGCACTTTTTAATTGCATTACAGACATAAAGTCCTGGATGGCACAGAACTTTCTCCAGCTAAACCAGGACAAAACTGAAGTTTTAATCATTGGACCTGAGGTTCAAAAAGAAAATGCATTTCAGAAATTACAATCTCTGTCTTTACAACCTTCTAAAAAAGTAAGAAGCCTGGGAGTTATTTTTGACTCTGAGCTTACTTTTATTCCTCATATTAAACAAATAGTCAAAACAGGATTTTATCATCTAAAAAATATAGCCAGAGTCCGCCCTCTTCTTTCTCTGACCAATACTGAGACTTTGATGCATGCTTTTATTTCTAGTCGTTTAGACTACTGTAATTCACTGCTTTCTGGTCTCCCTAAGAAAAATTTGTCCAGCCTTCAGCTGTTACAAAACTCTGCTGCTCGTGTGCTAACCAAGACCAGAAGGCAGGCTCATATTACACCTGTTTTAAAATCATTGCATTGGCTCCCTGTGCGCCTCAGGATTGATTTTAAGATTCTTTTAGTGGTTTTTAAATGTCTCAATGGTCTCGCACCATCTTATCTTGCAGAGCTGCTATTGCCCTATGAACCCCCGCGGACATTAAGGTCCTCTGGTACTGGACTACTAACAGTTCCAAAAGTCAGAACTCACACTTATGGTGAGGCTTCTTTCCAGTTCTATGGGCCCCGTCTGTGGAATAGTCTGCCGGAGAACCTGAGGGCTGCAGAAAATGTTGTTGTTTTTAAGAGCAGGCTCAAGACCCATCTTTTTAACTGCATTTCCTGAACTGGTTCATCTCTATCCAATACTACTGTATTTAATTTTATTTATTTATTTTGTGTGTGTCGTTTGCTTTAATTTTGTGAGTTTATTGTTTTATAATTCTGTACAGCACTTTGAGCTGCTTTTAGTATGAAGGGTGCTTTATAAATAAAATTGATTGATTGATTGATACTGTTAGCTGTTTGTATGATAAGTCAAGAACCACAGGACAGATTTTTATCAAACTTACTAAATGTAATCACTGTATGGACATTTACAAGTGACTAGCTTTATGAGATGTTTGAGATAAAAAAAAATTGATGTTTTATAGACGAAACGTGTCGCGTTAGCTTCGGGTTATTTTCTTGCTACTATTTGTCTAAATAACTCATAAACCACACCGCGGATTTTCTTGAAACCTACAGAATATAATCACTTGGGGGTCATTTACAAACTCTGACCTGTATGAGACATTTGAGATAAAATTTGATGTTTTATAGACATAAACGTGTCGCGTTAGCTTCGGGTTATTTTCTTGCTACTATTTGTCTAAATAACTCATAAACCACACCGCGGATTTTCTTGAAACCTACAGAATATAATCACTTGGGGGTCATTTACAAACTCTGACCTGTATGAGACATTTGAGATAAAATTTGATGTTTTATAGACGTAAACGTGTCGCGTTAGCTTCGGGTTATTTTCCTGCTACTATTTGTCTAAACAACTCATAAACCACACTAGGGGTGGGCGATATGGCTCAAAAATTATATCGTGATATTTCAGAGCATTATCACGATAACGATAAATTTCGTGATATAACCAAAAAAAAAACAATAATTATTTATTTGACTAAATTAACTTAACATGTTGCTTTGCAGCATTATATAAATTTTAAAAAAACAACAAGGGGTAATTTTACTGATATTACTTTATTAAGTAAAGTATTCTGTCTCCAAGTACTGTATAAAAATAACTTGTAACAAGTTGATCAGCTGACCCCAGTGGCGGCTCCAGAGATATTTTTTCTGCAGGTGCTAAGCATTTTACTGAGGATGCTATGATGGATCATTTGTTCTTTCAGTTCTCAAGGACTCGACAACCTGTTTGAAAAATTTCAATCAGGTTTTCGAGCTCGTCACAGTACTGAATCTGCACTGCTCAAAGTACAGAATTACATTCTTCTGTCCCTGGATGCAAAAAACCCTGCTCTGCTGGTGATGTTAGACCTCTCAGCAGCTTTTGACACCGTCGACCATCAGGTACTAATCAACCGCTTGTCTCAGCAGGTTGGCCTCCAGGGAGCTGTGCTTGAGTGGTTCAAATCTTACCTGTCTGGGAGAACTTTTTCTGTCATGATAGGCGATCTGTCCTCCTCTTCATCAACCCCTCTGACCTCTGGCGTACCACAGGGATCTATTCTAGGGCCAGTCCTTTTCTCTCTTTACATGCTGCCATTAGGATCAATCATTGCACGTCATAACCTGTCTTTTCACATGTATGCAGACGATTTACAAATCTATCTGCCAGTCACTCCCAACCCCTCACCCAGTTCAAACACTCTTGTCAACTGCTTAAATGACATTAAGCACTGGCTCTCTCAAAACTTCCTCCACCTAAACACAGATAAAACTGAATGCATTTTATTTAGTGCTCCTGGTGACACCAACAACATCCTTCCCAGTCCCAGTGTTGGTTTTCCCCTCCCCCATTTCAACCCGGTGGTCAGAAATCTTGGAGTGCAGCTTGACTCCAACTTAAAGTTTGATAAACAGATCAGTTCTGTTGTCAAGACCAGCTTCTTTCAGCTCCGACTGCTCTCCAAAGTCAAGTCATTTCTCAGCCGTGGTGATCTGGGGCCTCATGTATCAAAGACTTGCGTGGATTTCTTACTGAATAGTGACGTACGGTCAAATCCGGAAAAGTGTCTACGCACAAAAAAATCCAGATTTATCAAGCTGTGCGTACACCTGAATCCACGCACATTCCTTTTGTACATCACAATGAACGTGGAACTGAGCGCACGTGAGACACCTCCCCTGACACGCCTTCATTTACATATGTTAAACAGATGCAAATTACTTCCTGCATGTGTGAAGGACATGTTTGTTTGATCCCTGCGCGATCAGAAATGATTTCTAGATTCAGGAAAACAATGGATTTAATATAATATGAGTGAGGACAAACATCCTAAGTAAGAATAGTAATAAACTGTGTTCATCACGCAAAGAACGAGTGATTGTGTGCCGGTATTCGTGTGCGCGCACGCTGCTGTCAGGTGCGCCACCGGCTCATTCATTCATTCTGAGTGAAAATATTAACTTTGCGCACGAGTTAATTACCATAATTACTGTAAACACAGAGGAACTTACTTGGATGTTTGCTAGAACATAGATCTTCGTTTATTTAACAGATGATATGAAGAAACGAGTCTCTGCGTCTCAGTGGAGACTTTTCATGACATGACGTGATGTTGGAGTCTCCAAAGCGCGCGCTGCAGCCTTGTGCGCAATCTGTTTGTCTGTGAAGCTTTTCTCCCATACAAGTTATATAAGGTGTACTTTCACGTGTCATTTTGGAGAAATCTACAATAAACGCAGATAATGAAACACCTCCAGCTGCCGTGTCAACACCGGTGAGGGTGCGCGCGGCGCGCTCCAAGCGCGACCACTCAGCCTTTGGAATCATATGGATGAGACATTCCATTGGACATGATCCGGCTTTGTGTGGACTGGACTGCACAGTCCCGATCGACCTGCAGCTCCCTCTGTGGAACAGTTTGACCGCTGCTTCTGTATGCACGCGTGATGCACGGCTCCCCAGAGCGCAGCAGCAGTGCCAAACTGAAAAATGATTATTTCTGAAAACGGCTGATAAGCCATATCCTAGATCAGAAAATTATATCTGTTTCTAAATAAATGCTCTGCGTGTTACACTATTTATTATATTCTCCAGTAAGGCTGAATGAATCCGTTCCTGTTAAATTTATTTTTGGCACAACTTTGCGCGTCCTTTATTTCACTGCGTCATGTGGATGTAATACTTGTTAATCGTGTGTTTGGAGGGAATATTAATCATTTTCACATCATGAACAGTTAATAATAATAATAATAATAATAATAATAATAATAATGAATTCAATTTATAACGCACTTTTCATTAATGGAAATCTCAAAGTGCTACAAGGTGCAACATATTTGAATGTCAATAAGACAAATAATAAAACAATTAAAATCAACAACAGTATCAGCTAAGATCAAAAGTAGAATCATGAGGAGTAAAGTATGCTCGGTTGAAAAGAAAGGTCTTCAAGCCGCTCTTAAAGTCAACCACAGACTGTGGGGCTTCAGTTTCTCTGAAACACCTGTAAGTGTCGCCAAAGGAACAAGAACCACAGAAACGTGCGTACGCCTGCTCGGGAGCTTGCGTGGATATGTACCTGGATGCGCATATATTCACGTTCAGTTCAGTTTTGATACATACGGGGTTTTGCGTGGAAAGTGACGTGCGCAATGTTTTTGTGCGCACGCACGGTTGATACATGAGGCCCCTGGAGAGCTGGTGCAAGAAGAACAACCTTCACATCAATGTGAAGAAGATGAAGTAGATGATTGTGGACTTCAGAAGGAACAAACACACTCACACACCCCTGAACATAGGAGGATCTGCAGTGGAAGTGGTCTCCAACTACAAGTACTGTACTTGGGTGTACACTTGAATGATAATCTCAGCTGGAGCAACAACACCACCAGCCTGATCAAGAAAGCTCATCAGAGACTCTACTTCCTCAGGCGGATGAGACGAGCTGGACTGGGAAGCCCAGTTCTCACCTCGTTCTACAGGTGTGCAGTGGAGAGCATCCTGTGCTCCAGCATCAACGTGTGGCATGGAGGCTGCACAGCTGCAGAAAGAAAAGCTCTGCAGAGAGTGGTGAAGGCTGCACAGAAGTCTGTTGGAGTCAGTCTCCCCACCATCACAGACATCTACACCTCCAGATGCAGGAAGAGAGCCACCTGCATCATGAAGGACCCCACTCACCCAGCACACACCTTTTTGCCCCGCTCCCCTCAGGAAGGAGGTTAAGGAGCATTAAGTGTAGAACCACTAGACTGAGGAACAGCTTCTACCCTGAGGCTGTTAGACTCATGAATATCTAACCAGAATAATCTGTGGGAAAATTACATCATGTTGCTGCTGATCTGTTTCATGTTGCTGTGTTCATTCATGCTCATCTGCTCACACAGACTCATGTTCATGCTGCTGTTTGGCATTTTTTTTATGTTATTACTGCTTAGTGTGTTTTTAGTTAACATTTTTCTTAGTTTATATCTTAGATGTTATTACTGTTTTTCTTTTACAGTTTTATTGTTGGTGGGTCCCTGTGTGCACAATTTCATTCTACTACATGTACCACATGCAGTGCAAGTGACAAATAAAGAAACTCTGACTCTGAGAACCCTGGAGTTTTATCCATGTAGCTCTGAACAATGTAATGTTGAAATAATATAATTTAGATGTCTGAATATATTACAATTTTTTACAGACATATCTGTAGACCTGCTCTGACACTGATCTGACAGCTCACTGTGTGATGGCTGCATGTGTATCTACAGAGCAGATACAACCATTTGTAAGAATGTGTGGGGGATACACATTTACTGCTAGGTGGGGACACTCAATCAGAGATGAGCACTTGCAATCTAATCGCCTGAGATGGATTTTTAATGCAAGGTTTGAACAGGGCCTTAGATTAGAAACATGAAACTGAAGAGCCAGATTATCAGTACAGCATTTATTACATTTCCACCCAACTTTTGTCACTTTTTTTCTTTTAACGGTTAAGAACTGCTTTATTTTTATAGTTGTCAACTCCCAAAGTGTTAAAAGTACACAGAAAAGCATTGAATGTTGATGAGTAGGTGGAAGGAGACAGCTAGCAGCCAGAATCTTTTGTAGGAAGTGGGAGGCTGGATGATTTTAAATTTGAGAGCAGTTTGGTGCAAAGTCTCTGCTCTGTTTCTAGACTTCAGAAGTACCAATAAACAGATAACTCAGAACAAACCTGAAAAAAAAATCATAAACCGATATGTTTTTTCCAGAAATCAACCTTTTATTTTATTTTTAAGAAATGCATCATCCATAAAAATCAAAAACACGCCAGCTGCCACGTGAGACTGAGCTACAAAAAAACAGCAGGGGTTATTTTTAGCTGGAATTACCACAGAGAATGAAAGATAACACGGGGATGCCTGAAATACTGGACCAGCTCAATTTATTAAGCTCAAATAAGACATTTTATCCTCTGCTGTATACCTGACCTTATTTTTCCCCTAATGCACGCTGGCTGCAGGATCAGCGGCACTTTTCGGTTGTATTGTGTTTTTTTCTGGCTTTAAACAGTCCTAAATCATACAGCAGGGAGAAAAACTGGTGATATAACACTTTTTTTTTTGTTGAGATTATTATAAATAACCTCCAAAATTGTGTCCACTGCACTGGTGTTTTTCCTAATACAGTACAGGTAGTCCCCGACTTACGAATGAGTTCCGTTCCTACGTGACGTTGCAAGTCGAATTTCGTCGTAAGTCAGAAAATATGTCCAAGCTGCACCTTATACGTACAATACTGTATTTTACCAAGCACTTGGCCTATCCTAACACAGTACCCTACACAATTATCAAAAAACGCATACATTTGGAGCCATAATGAAGGGAAAAAAGAGTTATTTTCCTACTGGGAGCTGGTGGAGTCTTCATCCGTCTGTTAGCATGTTAGCTCGGTGCTCAGCTGTGGCCTCTCTGCCTCGTAAACCTCCAGTCCAAACAAAGGTCTCCTGTACTTTTCCACGTGTGGTCCAGAGTTTTACAGTAAGGTCTGTTAGCATGTTAGCCCCTCCTAACCTCCTCTGCCTCCAGGCTGACTGTAAACAATGAGGTCTCCTGTCATTTTCAGCTGTAATCCTCCGCCCTGTAATTTTCCATTGCCGTGGCCGCTAAAGGCCCCAGTATAGCTCTGCGTTGGGCCAAACGCCGCTCGACGCCGTGCGAACACCACGGCACAAGCCTTTGAACGCGGGCGTGAACGCGCCAAGCTCAAATTTACGACCGCTTACGCGCGCGTTGTCTCACAATAAACTGCCCGGCGCCGGACTGTTTTGTATGTGACACAAATGTATTAAATTCCCCTTCTTCATCCCTGATCTGGACTTTTCTTTTGTTTTTTTGCCAAAAGTCAAGTGATCGCTTCCTCCTCCGCTGACTCCATGACTGAATGATGAGGAAATGAATGAATTTGTCACGAGCGAACTAAACTCATGTCCAACGTGGCTGCGCGAGGTTCTAAATATTTCCTGGTGTTCTGGTGTGCTGGACCAGCGCTCCCTGTTTTTATTTTATTTTTTAGAACTTTTTATTAACATATAAACACAGAAAACCGCTGCGCAGCCCGTGCCTTTTTTCCCCCCACCCGACCTGTCAATCAATTCAGTAGGCGTGTCAGCAAATGACCAATCAGCGACCTCAATTTGTCCCGTAGGTAAACGCTCCGCCCTGCTCTGCTCAAATGACGTCAAGAATTTGGAGCGAAAACGCTGGAGCCTCACGCTGAGCTATACTGTGAACTGCCTGCGCGCAGCACGCGCGCGTCGAGCGGCGTTCGGCCCAACGCAGAGCTATACTGCGGCCTTAAGGTACTCTCCCTCCTCCCTCCTGTAAATTTCCATTGTCCTCCGCTAAGTTTCTGTACCGTATTTTTTGGTGTAAAAGCGCATAAACCGCGTAACTCAAAATAATGCTTTTCAATGGGAGGGCGTTTGTAACTGCGAAACGTCGTAATTCGAGGACTACCTGTATATGATTTAGAGTTTGAATGATGTCTGAGACTGACTAAACAGAAATTATCAAGTAATTTCCACAATAAACCTTGAAGTCACACCTCCCACACGAGACTCATTATCACTCCTGGCCAGAGCAGTGCCTTTCATCTACTGCTCTTCCTCGATGAACTTCCACACCTTTACAGTCTCTTCATTTGTCCCCCAGTTAGGAGCAGAAGCTCCATCTACTGTTCAGCCCTCATCAGGCTCAGCCAGGATCACACCTTCATCACATTTAACTCCTCTTGTCTTGGATTAAACAAGATGTCTGTCTTACAGCGCGTCCAGCTGACTGTTTTGATCTTTTTTTTTAAAGGCTGGAGTCACAGCTGATCTCAGATATTCAGACCATCTTGCAAATGCTGCAGAGACAGCCGACTCTCGGACCCCCCGCCTACAGCACTGTGACTGCCAGTCCAAACCATCAAAGACCTGCTGTGAAGGTTCAGCCTGTCGCTCTGACTGCAAGCCATCTTTTCAGCCACGCCAGCGCTCAAGTACGGATGCTGTTTTTATTAAGACGGCTTCTGTTCTGTTTAATAAATCACATTAGACTCTGTGGAACTCAAGCTTATACTTTCTTGCTGTGTCTTCTCAGGGTCCCAGTTATAAACTGGAGAGCTCCATTCAGGAATCCAAAGACTCCGTGCACAGCTTGGCCATTGTGAACAAAGACAGCCTTACAGCAGTCGTTTTTAAACAGAGACATGCAGACAGGCATACGCTGCAGCAACAGATCACAGTGCACCAACAGTCGGCACTGGTTTCTCCTCCAGCTGAACTCTCTCCTGCCTCCTGTTCCTCTGCGCCGCCTTCTGGCCCCAGCCACGGCATCGAAAGACGCCACAGACTCGCCTCAGACCCAAACTTTCCAAGGCCATAAACTTTTCAGGAGCACCACGTTCCAACACCGGGGTAATAATGCTGTAATTACTATGTAGCACTTTTGTTTGTTTTAATCAGCATGCTGGCACAGCCATCTGTCTTGTTAACTCGCAGTGGCTATATGGAAATAAGGTTTTTCATTTTAATGTGCATGTGGATGAAACACTGTTTTTGCATTTAAGAAGAAGGACATAAGAATTGGTTCTCAGCAGATGCCAGTTTAATAACTAAACTGGATCAAATCAGTCATTTTCATTTCACAAACGTAATGTTCATGAAGATGCCTGGCTATACTGTATTCCTCTGAACCTCCTCACCCCAGCGAAGACTGCACACCCTTCACCACAGATTCTCACTGAATTCAGGGATGCTTTTAATAATATTGTCATCATAGAAACTTTCTGTTCCAGCAAAGCCCTGTGCTCTGTTCGTTAGCTTTTAATGTCCATGCACACACAGTTGGTCACAAAGTCTGAACAACGTGTGGCCTACTGCATGGAAAGATGGTGTCCCCATCAGTATACAGTACCAGTTTGTTTCCATTAACATCTTTACTCACCAGACCAGAATAAGAAGAATGGTTACATTGACAGTTGTAGTGTCCCTCGCTTACATTTCTGAACAAGAACAGACTGATCTACCTCACACAGGACAAGTCTGACGGACCAGCACCTCAAACATTAGTGCGTCACATTGGTGCACTAATATCTGGGTCTTTATTAACTACCAACTACCACAACTTACCAGTGACTCTAGCCAGCTGATCCTCAATACAGTAGTACAATTTAAAAATGTAGAAAAGATAAGCATGCTTGGTTGGTGTCCGCATTTCTGCCAAAAATACAGTCTTACTGCCAGAAATCATGTGTTTTAATCATTTTTGATCTGGAAAATAGAGACAGTGAGGGTGGAGGTACAATTAGTCACACAACAAGTGTCCTTGGGTGTCCTGAAAGGCGCTTTTAAATAAAATTATTATTATTGTTATTATTATTATTATTATTATTATTATTATAACAACTTCTATTAAAAGGATCGTTCAGACTGGTTGAAGTGGTGTTCTGTGGCATTTTTACCAACAGTCAGGGTCTTACCTGCAGTAGAACGTACTCAAACGTTATCAGTTTGGGATGTAAGGAAGACATTTCTCAAGGGAGACAGGGATGTGTCCAATCTGAGGGGTCCCTTTAGCCATCTTTTCTCCAATTTCTGACTTTTCTTAATAGTTCATTTGAACACTAATTTCTAAGCCTTTACTTTTTACTTTGTAGTCACTTTTGCATTAGGCAATTATTTACATATAGAAGTCTATGAGTATTTAAACTAAAGACTGAGTTGACTGTCCCTGAGTCACCAGTAATTGTCCATGTGAAGCTTATTTTGCAAAACATAATAAGTATAAACTGGCAGAAAAGCCATCTGATTCAAAAGTAATACAGCGTGAAAACCCAATAATTATAGTGGTTTAAGTTAATGTCATTTTGTTTCATTTTACAGCCTCTTGCCTTTCCATCAGACATCTACTCTGCCCCATTATGCTTAATGTGTCTTGTTTGGCATTGGGTTACACAAAGACCATTGCTGGGAATAAACTGCAGACTGACTCAGTCTCCAGTGTAAATAACCATAGCCTTCCATGTATCTAATTACAAAAGTGATTGAAAAGCAAATGATAAAATACCATTTGCATGAACAGCTTTAAAATTTGGACTTAAATTCCAGAAATTGTATTTAGCTGTCCCTGCTGTAACTGTAACTAACCATTAGCTGCTCTTGCTTGAGTAAACCTGATATCCCAAACTGATGACAACTTCACATATCACTTTAAATTAAACAAGGATTTTTTGAAGGAATGCATACCACCTGTTTGCCAAAGTTTAAAACATAGATCTTTAATGAAACAGAATGTGTTAAAGGTGATTCTCAGCTGCTACCACACCAAATTCTTTGCTTAATATCCATAAAATTAACTAAGCTAACGTATGTTTGCTAAGGTCTATTAGCTATACTGTAGTGGCTGTCTTGACAAAGATGAAGTCAAATATTTAATTAGTTGTAAATTAACATTCAGTTATTACTTTCTGAGAGTTTCATTAAAATGTTTCCTCTGGTTCATGAGATATTTTGCAAACAGAAAGTCAAATCACTAGGCTTGTCACAATAACAAATTTTGCTGGGCGATTAATTGTCTCATAAATTATTACAATAAACAATAATATTGTTTGAAATTTAACAATAATTAGTAATTGTTAAATTTATGAAGCAATGTTGGTTAATTGGTGTGTAGTACCTTTTTTGACCACTGGATGACAGTATAAGACAGTGTGAACTGAAGGATGGATAGTGAGGGAGCACGCAGTGTGTCTCTTTCAGAAAAATGAGAAGGAGGCCCCTTGAAGTGACATGGGCTGTGTCTCGTTCCTGTTTTTCGGTTCTCAAAGGACACTGTGTGGTTTGAGCTGTTTAGCATAGCATTTTTCACCCAAAGCTTTTAATAAAAAAATCAGTAAACAAGTTCTCAGCTTCTTTTTGCAGAGAAAAAACAACTTTTTGGACAAAGGCACAGGTTTCAACCGTGAATTTTGGAGCTTTGACAAGATGGAGGTTTTTTCCTGGGGTCAGCCTGTTAGCTTAGCTCAGCTTAGCTTCTCAGCTTAGCTGCTTTAACCAAAAATGCAATTTTGGATGGTTAAAACAGATTTTAAAGAGAAGGTCAGTGAAGAACACCGGAGTTGAGCTGTGTCGTCGGTAGAAAGAGAAACACGTGAAGAAACGATAAAGCCGATAAATGAAAATGAGGTCGATCATTTTCATTTATCATGCGATTAATTGATTTATTGTTTATTGCGACAGGCCTACAAATCACCCACCTTTAATGGCAGCGGGCTATAAAAATTCAAACTATTCCTTTAAGTACAAAGTAAAGGCCAAAGCAAAGACATGTTTCTAGGGGGAAATAGCCACCAAATTACCACTTAGAGCTGATCGGTTCAAAGCAGTGGCCACAGAAGGTTGCAGACTCCGTTATCCTCAGATGTTTAAGACTTTGACTTGATTCCAGCACTTTCCAGTCTGAATGGAGAAAACAGACAAAATAAGCGTCAGTCATGTGCAGCTACTTATTGTTAATGTGGATCTTTTGATTTGAAACACTCAAAAGCAGCCAAGACAAAAAAGTAAGCTTCCTTTAAATATTCTGAATTGTGAATGGTGACAGCCCATTAATCTTTTCTCGTCTGGCTGGCAGCTAGCGAGCGCAGATGTTTGTTCAGACAGTTGACCTATGCAGCCCGAGACTTTGAAACAACGGTGTGAGCCAAAGCAAAGCCTGGCACTGCTTTGTGTACCTGAAGTATGAGGAGGTGACTTTGTTGCAGCAGGGGAAAAGCGATGACACAGCTATTCTTTTCCCCCCCAGTTTCTAAAATTGTTGCAACGCACTTGACACCGAGGCTGTGACAAGGCTGTGGCAACGCGTACTATGAATTTCCTCTCCTGGGACGGAGGATACTGCATGATCCTGTCCACACATACACCCTCAGCCGTCACTGCTGAACCAGGTCATTAAAGTTATAGCCTGTTTCGAGCCTAAAGCTTGCGTAAGTTAAACTATTTCCACCAACTACTAGTGCAGCGCATTGTTTGAGCTCTGTTTTCTTACCCTTAGATGTATGCCTGTCTTCTCTGAAATGTGACTCAGGGGTTTTGGAGAATTGCGCTGTAATCCACTTTACAGTATCAAATATATTACAGATTTATTTAAACAATGTGCATTAATATTATCATTGCAGTCACTGATGTGCACCTACTGTAAAATGTTAAGCTAACAGAACGCATCATACATGCGTGTTTGGACCAATATTACATGCAGATTTGAGGATTATCTGCTGTTATCCCGGTTTCAGACACGCAACAATGATGCAGGCATTTCTACAAAGCAGTGCATGCGTTATATTTATAAACTGTTTTGCACTGTTTCTCGAGCCCAACGTAGCACATTACTAAATGATGTCAATATGTGTCTTTTTCTAAGGTATATTAAGCTTGTGCTGGAGGAAAAAGGAAGAGAAATGGGCGATTCACTCAAATTTACGGTACTTGTGCATAAGCAAGCCCCAATAAAGAGGTTTTTTTTGTGCCTATACCAATCCACATACCAAACATCTTTATATTTGACTAAATATAGATCAGTGAATCCTACTGTTTTCCTTTTTGATTCTGGTCGGTTGTACATTTAAGTAAGATATTATTAGATATTTGTAGAAAATGAACACATCTCGTTGTAAGATGTTAACAAGATTCTGATTTTATTTTTTACTGAATGAATTATTTAAGAGAATCTATAGTAAAACACTGTAGTGATAATGCTTGTTTTGAAGCTGTGAAAGCAATAAATGAAAATACAAAGTTGCAGTTGTGTCACTCCCTCTTTCTTTGCCTTTATTTTTGTTTTATGAAGAAGAATGTATAAATTACCCAAGGTTTTTATTTGTATGGTTTAATTTATACACAAATGTATTGTGCGGTTTTCACACTGAACCTGAATGAACTTCTCAGTAAAGGCACTTGATGATTAGTTGTCTGAACTGAAACATCAATGTGGAGGAACCCGTTGTGGAGGTAAAAAGATACCATACCAGCTTTATTTATAGAGCACTTTAAATACCCACAGATACAGTGGAAGCAGTGTACAAACAACAAAACAATCATACAGTCAGATAATAAAAGCAATTAAAATTATTAAAAGTCAACATCTCAGATGGTGTCAAAGGCCACAGAGAAGAGATTGGTTTAAAGAAGAGATTTAAAAACAGACAGGGAAGAGTCCTGTCTGATGTTCAAGGGAAGGTTGTTCCACAGTTTAGGAGCTGCCACAACAAAAGTATGGTCTTCTCTGAGCTTAAGCTTTGTCTTTGGCATACTCAGGAGCAGCTGATCACATGACCTGAGGGATCGAGATGGTGTGCATGGCTGCAGCAACTCGGACAGATAGGGCCGGGCAAGTCCATTAAGCATGTTAAAAGCAAATTAAAATTAAAATTAATCCTGGAATGTATGGGCAGCCAGTGCATGGAGGCTAAAACAGGAGGAATGTGGTCAAACTTTCGTGTGCCAGTTAAAAGTCGTGCTGCAGCGTTCTGTACCCTCTGAAGCTGAGAGATACACGAATCACTGATTCCTGTACAGGTAGTCCCCGATTTACGAGCGAGATCCGTTACAACGAGGCGCTCGTAAACCGGAAATCTCGTAATTTGGAACGGCCGCCACGCTTCTCGTAAGTCCGGAATTTCGCTCGTAAATTGGAACGGTTTTGCTAGCGCGACTACGAACACTCGTTTTTCATCGAAAAACTGCTTATGAGTGCATAAAAATGATCGGAAACGTGTGTCCACATGTTTAGCTAACGAACTGTGGTGAAAAAACACAGGAAAACTCAGTATTTTTTGCGTTTTTTCCAATAATTCGCCAGCTCGTAAGTCCGGAACCTCGTAGATCAGAGCGCTCGTAAATCGGGGACTACCTGTATAGAGTGCATTACAGTAGTCCAGCCGAGTGGTCACAAGGCGTGAACTACTGTTTCAAAATGCTGCTTAGAAAGAATCAGCTTCACCTTAGCCAGCTGCCTCAAATGGAGAAAAAAAAAAAAAAAAACTAGTTTTAACAACAGATCTGATGTGTGCTGGTAAGATTCTCAGTCGTCCAGGACATGATAAAATCAAAAAGGCGTTCAATACAAGATCAACTGGACTTTATTTGTTGCAAAAGATCTGATGTGGTTTACTAATTTTAGTCCAGCATCGAATTTGACCCCCAAGTTTGTAATAACTGACCTGATATACTGGGCCAAGGAACCAACATTGACATTGGGAGTCTCAGTGGAGCTTCCAAAAACCATCACCTCAGTCTTTCTCTCATTAAACTTTAAAAAGTTCACATAGGATTTGATGTCCTCCAGACATGAAAACAGAGGAGCCAGAGAGTATCATCTGCGTAACAATGAAAGGAAATTCCATATTTTCTAAAAAAATAAATAAAAAAATAGAACCAAGAAGGAGCTGGTACAGCGTGAAGAGGAGGGAGCCTAAGGCTGAGCCCTGTGGAACCCCACACAAGAGAGGAGCAGAGGAGGATATGTGGACACCAAGGCGGACACAGAAATTACGCTCCGCTAAGTAGGACCTAAACCAGTCCAGTGCTGCACCGCTGACACCCCCCCATTGCTTCAAACGACAAAGTAAGATGTCATGGTCCACGGTGTCAAAAGCAGATGAT
>JBBPBX010016807.1:0-12386 GCA_038048925.1 Garcialebias charrua | reverse complement strand
CAACGACAAAGTAAGATGTTATGGTCCACGGTGATGTCAATTAGAACTGGGATTAGAGTACAAACCTAGGCTGTCTATATACAGTAAATAAATTTTTAAAAATCCAATCATTTGCTCGTAACATTTTCTTTGATTAAAATAAAAAGTATAAATATTTCAACAACTCAGATGTCGAAACAGGTTTATTATTATTTATTTATTTATTTATTTATTTATTTATTGCATCAAAAATTAAAAAAAACTAACAAAAAACTGATTAAAAAACATTAAAAAAATTCAACTAACTCATTTTTATGGGGAAAAACACAAAGTTATGAATTAAAATTATAAATGTATTTGATATTATGTATTAGAATATTTTTCTTTACATTTTTCTTTATTAAAAACTGACTTTTTGTGTCCTGGCTGTGCAGTTTATTCGGTACAGTATGAGTTACCACTGCCTTGTTGAGAAAATAATACTTCACTGTAAATAGCATTGTCTGCATAGCAGTAAATGTTGCTTTAATAAACTTTAACCCTCAAAGCATCTTAGGGGACCTTATTTAATATTTTTGATTTTCAACATATCAAACAGTTTAAATATTAATTTCATGAAACTTGATCAGGATTTGTTTTTATATAATTTATAAAATTCCATGACCCTCTCTGTTTTAAGGTGTACAGAATATGAGATCTGCACAATATACTAAGGTGCATCTGGTCCCATTGACTCGCATTACAACCACATTTTTTTGTTGCATACTCATGACAATTTTTATTTTTTTTTTTCATGAATGTCTAATTATTCTAAGGCTCTACCTTCAAAATAAATGTAAAACAGGTTTCAGGTCAGATTACTTCACTCACAGTCGAGGAAGCTCTATACGCAATTTTTCAGTTCTATTGAATTGTGTTTATTTATATAGCGCCAAGTCACAACACAAGTTATCTCAGGGCGCTGAACAGAAATATTCATATACATTATAAATGCTGATTAGTAAAGTTATCTATCTAAGGAAGCAGTCCTCTAAAGAGAGTGAGCAGGATGAGGAAGATGTTAGCAGTGAATTCCTCTGAGGGACAGGAGGGACAAGTGGATGAATTCCTGCCAGTCACAGGTGCCTTGCCAAATATTCCACTATGCACCAAAATGACAAAAATGGCATAAAAGAATAAAGAAAGATAAAATCATATCTAAAAATTTACATCTAGGTTTGAAGTCGTCAAAAAGATTTGATGCAGTGGAAGCAAAAAAATATATATATAAAGTACTTTGGAAGAAGAAGACTTGTAAGTACAAGTCTGTATTGAATGCCTTTTTTGATACTGTATATAAAGTACATGACATTTTTATGAGAAGGTGGCTCAGTTGGTAGAGCTTGTTGCCTCTCCGCAAGAAGGTCACTGGATCAAATCCCAGCTGGGGACCTTTCTGGGTGGAGTTTGCATGTTCTCTCTGTGTATGCGTTTTCTCCGGGTACTCCGGTTTCCTCCCACAGACCAAAAACATACATGTTAGGCTGATTGGTAACTCTAAATTGTCTCTTGGTGAGAGTGAGAGAGTGAATGGTTGTTTGTCTCATTTGTCTCTATGTGTCTCTGTGATGGACTTGCGACCCGTCCAGGGTGTACCTCGCCCTTCGCATTGTGATTGCTGGACATGGGCATCGGCGACCCCCGTGACCCAAAATGGAATGTGCAATGGAGGACTGACTGATTCCAAACAGAAGTGAATTGCAGCAATCGAGCCTCGATGTTATGAAAGCATGGATTACTGTCTCCAGGTTCTTTTTGGATAGTATGGGCTTCAGCTTAGACAGCCGCCTCTGCTGAAAAAAGCAGGATTTAACAATCATGTTTACGTGACTGTTAAGTTTCAGGGAAGGGTCCATTATCACCCCCAGATTAGTGACCCTTTGTTAGCGGGGCTAGAGAGAGAAGGTCAATGTCGTGGTTCGAGAATGAGCCGTTGGGATGGAACAACATGACTTCAGACTTCTTCTCGTTGAAACTTAAGAAGTTTGAGGCCATCCAATCATGGATGTCGGCCAGGCAGTCAAGAAGAGGTTGAATGGAGCGTGAGCCAGGGGGAAGTAAATTTGACAATCGAAAGGCTATACTGCATCAAATTTAATTTATCAGTTATTGACCTAGTCAAAACAGCAATATACCATGCCAAATATGGTAAATGGTAACTGGAGCTTATTTATATAGCTATGTGGGGCCCCAAAGCGCTTTACAATACCAACCATCCGCCCATTCATACACACATTCATACACCGGTAGCGGCAGACTGCCATGCAAGGCGCCATCCAGTCTTACCGGGAGCAACTCGGGGTTAAGTGTCTTGCCCAGGGACACAACGACACATGGTGTGGGGAACCGGGATTCGAACCTCCAACCTTCCGATCGGGGGGCGACTGCCATTACCACTACGCCACAGCTGCCCCAAATATTCCACTTTGCACCTAATTTTGGGAAAATATTCAATATTGTGTTTTACCCAGAGGGGAAAAAAATATCTAAAATGTATTTAGTTTTTATTTATTTATTAATTAAAAAAAACAATAAGAATGTAAACATATGAAAAAATTTAAATAAACTTCATATCCGGTCTGACATTTTTGAAAATATCTGATACGGTGGAAGTAAAAAAAATAAAAAATTGAATGACATTTATATTAGGCGTTTTGAGAGGGACTGTTTTGGGCTCGAAGGTGTTAAGTAGACTCTTTCAAAGATGCCTCGACTACCAATGGTTTAATGATGAGCAGTTTATCCATCTGCTCCCATGTCCCTCGGTACAATGACCCATGCCATTGGTTAAAGTCTTTAAAACAAAGCAATTGCTTATTTTCTTCTTTTTTAGTTTGTCTGACTTCCAAATTAATTTTTTAATGATTTGTCTAACCAGAGCACAATGTCTGTATTCATTTCCATTGGGGTTTGTTCAGCTTTAGCCTGGTTAAAACCAGACCCTTGTCCTTCACTTCGCTTCGTACTAGGGTCTGGGACTTCTCCCATAGACAAGGATTTCTCCGGTAGATTTTTGACCGGACCAATCAGAGAACAGAAGGCGGAGTTTTGTTAGTTTAGCCTGGCGAGGTCCAGGCTATCAGATAAATAGCTCAGAAACCACTCGGTGGATATTTTTTCTGCTACCAGTGTGTAATTATATGGCTCTAATTTACTGACTGTTGGCCTGGATGAAACATTTGAGATAAAATTCGATTTTTTTATAATTTATTTTCGTAGCGCACCCGAGGCTGTTTGGAAAATGTCAAACCGAAACTATTTAAATCCAGCAGATTTGACCATTTCGTGAATTGATTTAGGAACTGTTAAGCTCAGGAACACTTCTGATATAACGTCAGCTAAGAAATATATTTTTTCTCAGCAAAGAAATAATAGTTTTTTACCTTTTTTTCTTGAAAATTCCTTCGTGGCGGCAGCCATTTTAACTGACGACGTCAGTCGACGTCGTTCAAAACTCCGCCTTCTGTTCTCTGATTGGTCCGGTCAAAAATCTACCGGAGAAATCCTTGTCTATGGGAGAAGTCCCAGACCCTAGTACGAAGCGAAGTGAAGGACAAGGGTCTGGTTTTAACCAGGCTAGTTCAGCTTATAAAATACTGTACAGTTTATAACCACTAGATACTAAATCAGTGTTAAATTATACAATATTCTAAACAGTAAGTACTGTCTAAACCAGTGGTGTAGTCTACATTTTTGTGGTGGGCATACCGTGCTTAGAAACCACACTGGTTAGTAAAGTGTAACCATCAATTTATTTTGATTTTAAGCATATTGAACAGTTCCAAATTTCTCTGATGCTTATATTTGAATAAATGAACAACAAACTTTGTACAACAGCTGGCTTTGTATTAAAAACATGTTATATAATTTATAAAACAGTATCAAAGAAAAGCACTGCACACCAATAGATTGTTACAGAAGTGTTTAACTGTCGTTTAACGTATCAATGACATGTACCTAATGGTATGTCATGTACCATTGGGCACTTTTAAGTGGGTATACTGAAATTCTTAAGTTTTTCTAGTGGGTATACTCCATATACCCGAGTATCACGTAGACTACACCACTGGTCTAAACAATTAGGACCAGTTGCTATACCTCATCTGTTTTTGTTTTATTTGTCATGAATAAAGTCACCTCAAAATACAATCCTAAATAGAAAGTGGAACATCACAAGCTGGAAAGTACAGAACCACTTTTTTTTCTTCTTTCGTCTGCTCCCTTCTTCAGGGATCGCCACAGCAAACTAGCTGGTATGAAGACTTGGTGATTGTTTTTAAGCTGGATGTTCTTCCTGACACAACCACAGACCACTGAGCTACCACAGCCATCTGTCTGGAGCAGAGAGCTGATATCTAGGGTGCCCGGGGGAGTAGATGGAAGGGGTTAATGGCCTTGCTCAAGGGCCCAGAGTGGGGCGAATGAGGGTGGAGGCAGGTGTGGGTGCTTCACCATTCCCACCCACATGTAGTACAAAACTATTTATACTTTATGAAAAACCAGGTTCCTTCAGCAGTTGCAGAAAAGTGATGTGGCGAAAAATAACGTCGGTGGTGGCCAGTGTCCTTTTCTGGTATGCTGGGGAGGAAACGGCGCGAAAAAGGGACACGGCAAGACATGCACAGACTGCAAGGCTGGTTCGGAGGTGGGCATGGAGCCAAATTCAGTAAGGATCGTAGCTGCGAAGAAGACCGAAGCTGCTGAGTAGCAGTACCTTCTGCACAGGACGATCATCAAGAAAGTGGAGTGCATTCAAGAATTTATCACGGTGCCCTTCGGTTCATTACTGACTCCAGTTATCGCACTCATCACTGTGAGCTTTACATCAAATCTGGCTGGTCATCTCTTAGCGCTCGCAGATACACTCACTGGATATCCTTCATCTACAAGCACTCCTAAACCTAGTCCCATCATACCTTACCTCCTTAATACAAACATCACACAGTCATTACTCCCTGTGCTCTAACGATTTACCGTAGTCCTCCTGTCAGTTCCTCCGGTCAGAACTGAACTAGGAAAAAGAGCGTTCAGCTTTGCCGAATTGCCGTCCCCTCAGCCTGGAACATTACAGACAGATCTGAAACTATCAACACTCATCTCTCCTAGATCCTTCATGTCAACTGTATTAGATAATGTCATCAAGAAACTTGACCATTGCATATGTTTCTAACCATTACTTATCCAATTTTACACGTCATTGCTGATTTTTAACTGTATCTACTCAACCGATGTCTGTCTGCTTGTTATGTATATAATGTCTATAGAAGTCTGTCTTATCCTGTTGGCTTTGAACTGTCAACATCTATTTATTGTGATTGTAGTCTTCACCGGTTCTGGTTAGTCTTCTTTATTTTCTTTTTTTGATAAATGCAAATGCTTATTGCCATTTACCACGTGACATGTGCTGCTGACCAATTGACCAGGTCACCCTTGTAAAAGAGATCTCGATCTCAACGGGCTCTACCTGGTAAAATAAAGGTGACTGATTGATTGATTGATTGATTGATTGATTCATTCACAGATTTATGTTACAACTGTACAACATGTCTACTACACAACCATGCTTGACTCATTCATCCTCGTCTGTAGAACTGTATAACCCCTCCCCGCTGTGACAGAGGATAAGGAAATGAGACATCAATCAAGACATGACTGTAAAAGTGATACACTCAATTTAATTCAAGTAGTGGTTGAACAGAGACACTATTTCTTACTAAAACTGTTAATAAAAAGATCAGTGTCTGTCTCATTCTGAGCTGGTTTAACCAGTGTGACAACAGTGCCACCTAGTGGCCAAAGTAAGTTTGGCTTTCTGGTGAAACGAAACCAAAAGTAAAAGGGCGGATTTTTCCAGTTCCTAGTCGGTCTGCTCTGCTGACTGAGTCCATTAGGGGTTTTAAATTTAGCCGTGCTCAGTTTGTTTTTCTTGTCAGAAGTTCAGGTGAGGGGCCATGGCGTCCGACAGCGATAAAAAGGAGCGTCTCATTGAAAGCCTCACACGGAGGCTCGTGGAAGTCATAACAGTGGAGCCGGTTCTGATGTATTTACCGGTACATTTCCTCCAGGCCGAGCAGCAGGAGCAGATCAGACAGAAGTTGACCACGGACGGAGAAATGTCAGCTGCTCGGTTGCTCATTAACCTGGTCATCACGCCGCCGCACCAGGAAGGCTGGTTCCAGGCCTTCGTTGACGCTTTGAATCACGGAGGGAGTGAACACGCAGCCAAGTATTTATCAGACCCTCCGATCAAGGAAGTGGAGGAAGAGAATGATTACTTCGTAAAGCTCATTTGGATACTGGCTCCCAGTCTTGTGGAGATGAAGACCGAAGATGTTTGTATCCATTGTGTACAGCACGAGATCCTCACCGATGATGACAAGGAGAAGGTAAGGAGCAGGGGCACCGCCACGGGGAGTATACGAGGGGGCAGTGGCCCCGATATGATTGCTGCCAAATGCGTTATCTGTTTATTAGTTGAATTTTCTGTAACTTTAAGAATGTAATCATTGAATGCATGTGTGGCTGGGAAAAAATAACAGGGAGAAAAATATATGCATGTAGTATCTTTTATGTGCTTTTTCCTTTTTGGGGGGTCTTGGGGGTCACTGGTGCCCGTGTCCAGCCATCACTGTGCAACAGGCGGAGTACACCCTGGACAGTTCACCAGTCCATCACGACACAGCCAAACGAGACAAATAACATTCACATTCACTCACCCCTATTGGGGCAAAATGCCAACACCATATTTGATATCTGCATTCTAATCCATGCTTTCATCACAACTCGTCTGGACTATAGAGCTTGGGAACTGACGTCACGACGCAATGCGCCGCCGCCATGTTTTAAGGCACCCTTGACCAAAACAAACATGGCGTAAAACACCACCCAAGAAGAACAAACATGGACCGCGAGAAACTGAAGATCAAGATTTGTTACCGCGACAAACTTAACAAAGAAGCGAAGCAGCGCTATCTTGTTAAAATTGATTCAATTGGGCTAGATCCATAGGAGCACAGTCAGTGGACCGGTGATTTTAACGAGCTACCGCAACTTACATTTCCCGACATAGTAAGCTACCTTGTGTGCGGTCTGAGTGCCTACACATGTGAGCAGTTCAGGAATTATAAATCTCTGGAAAGTCATCTTCAATTCACAAATGGATGGGTGCAGGACCTGCAGATTTTTCAAGTCAACGACCAAAAAACTGTTGTTCTCACGAAGGTAGGTGAACACATAGGGATGTTGACATTTCTTCAGCAGCTGCTGCCATTTTCTTCTCAAACTGCTGTGACGAGTTTTTATTTTTTGTCGATGCATTTTGAGACAATTTTTAGAAAAACGGATCAAAGTAAATCACCCGAGTTTTTCTAGTGACCCCTTAAAAAGATAAGCTGCCATGAAGAACATTATTTTATCTGCCCTTGTTCCAAAATTGATAATGATTTGTTTGAGGAGGAGGTTTGTTTACAAAACATGTCCACAGGGTTTTTAAATTGTTCTAATTTCCTTACATTATAAGACATATTAAGTTGATTTGATGCTGCAATTTGCCTTGTAATATCAATTTATACGTTTTCTGCTACTTTAGAATAGGCTATTATTAAGTTTTATTAGGTTTTTAGAATATACTGTATTTGCAACCTATGGAAAAAGTAGTGATGTGAAGGTAATGTATTTTACAATTTTATGTTGATTATTGTAGCATAAATTTTCTATTTTTTCCCCCTAGGTTCTGCACTCTCAGCGCCTGAATGAAGCACCACTCCAACCATGGGTGATTCTAAGTTCCACGGGCCAAGTAGACTGTGCACACTGCACATGCATGGCTGGCATTGCAGAGTCTTGTACACATGTTGGTGCACTGCTGTTCAAAATTGAAGCTGCTGTGCGGATACGGGGGACTAAAACAGTCACAGATGCACCAGCATATTGGATGATGCCTAGTAATGTCAACAAGGTTCAAGCAGAGGTGTGTTACAACATTGACTTTTCCACAGGTGCCATGTCATGCTGTGACAGTTGTCACTGACTCAGCTAGCTTCCTAGCTAGGTGCAGCATATGGAGGGAGGGAGGGATGCGTTGAAGGAGAATGAGGAAGTGGCAGCTAANGGACTAAAACAGTCACAGATGCACCAGCATATTGGATGATGCCTAGTAACGTCAACAAGGTTCAAGCAGAGGTGTGTTACAACATTGACTTTTCCACAGGTGCGGCAAAGATAAACGCCCTTGACAAATGCATACAAGGAGATAAAACCAAGGAGGGCATACGTACTCGTGCCAGTGATAAAATCTATGTCTGCATACATGCACACTTTCAGACCTGTCACTCTTACTAGAAATTTTACACAAACATAGCAAGGCTGTTTGTCTGTCTGGGATGGAGGACTATTACAAACTATATGCAGACCCCAGACGTTGAAGAATGAGGAAGTGGCAGCTAAGCACCGCTTTCTGACTTTATGCAGGTTTTTTTATGCAATCATTAAAATTTATTCTTTCTGTATGTGTTGTGTGTGTTATGTTTAATTTTGTGGACCACAAGTCTGTTGAATAAAGTTGATGATGATGAATAAGCAAAGGTACTATTGCTAATTTGTTTTTTATTCTGGCTCAGTGGTTCGGGATTCAGAAGTTATTCTCAAAATTTTTGTTTGATATTTCAGTGGTCCTAGTTCTCATTAGTTGCAAAGCATGTTTACATTTTCTCAAACTCACTTTGTTGAGCATATATATCAGATAAAATTGCACCTTTAACATGTAATTTTAGCACATTGTTAATGTGAAATATATCTGCAAGAATCTAAAAAGCTAAATCTGGTCCTCTGGACAGACTTAGCTTTTTTAGATTTTTCTACCTGGATTATTGAGCATGCATCAGGGTATATCTGCAAGAAGTTTTCATTTTCTGTGTTTATTGTATTTGAACTGTATTTATTCTTGTTAACACTGCAAATGTTACATATTTTACCCATGGGTTAAAGCATGAAAAAAAGTTTGGACTGGAAAATCCATCCTGGCCACAGCTAAACAGATGGAAATCCCTCATGGTGACGGATAATCTTAAGCTCGGTTGACCTGTTGTGTTACTGTAACTTAGACATGTTCAACATTATTTTACAAGAGACTACAAACTGAATTAATCTGCAATCATTTATTTACAGCATGCAGCATCGAAGTAACACTTGTGCAAAAGTAGATACATTTTCATGTTCAGTTCATCAGTTAATGTTCTGACAGATAATAATTCATATTTTCAAAACAACACTGGGGCACATATTGGTCAAAGCACAGCATACAGCCACAATTTTGTCCAGTAAAATGATGGCCTCATCTTCACATGGGAGCAACATGCTAACAGGTATGTTACCACTTAGTATGGTGTATTTGGTGCGAACACAAACAATAACCCTCTCCACATGGACCTTAAGGTAAAACTTAACAAGTTACCTTTAAAGACACGCTGGCCCGTTTGCAGAGGAGGCTTGGGGACAAATTCACACAGCACCACGATTGAAATTGCACAGTTTGTTTAATTAAATAATGCTAAGTTTAAAATATTCACAATTTTAAAAGGCAGCAATAGCTCCAGTCAAGCGGCTACACCTGGAGGAGCAGTTTCATCCATCTCTGATGTCTGGCTACGCAGATCTGGTGGCGTGGCAGGTGCAGTGTTGACCCCTGTGGCTGATTGGTGTCTCTTGGTCCGACGGGCAAATCGGGCAGTGTTCATCGTTTTGACTTCGGTGTGCCCGAGATGTAAAGAGGGTACCCAGTCAGGATCACAATGTAGGAATTCATACGCTGGCTTGCCTAAGAAGAGATAAAAGAACTTGATTAGATGATCTAGATGCTTGTGAACGATCCTGTGTTACATGTGAGCAGTTACTAAGTTTAATATTATTTATTTAAACCTTACCTGTGTGGAAATGCTTCGAACACACAAACATGTGTCTGGAAATACTCCTGAAAGTGATGTTTGTTCGTTTAACAGGACAGGAGACACCCATGTCACCATGTCTCTGTTAGCTCCGCAACCTGTGTTCCTCTGTGTTGTTTCCATGTCGGAAAGCTAAAAAAACGGACTCCATTTGCAATACGGCTCCCGCTGCGATCGTGAGAACGATTGTGACAGTTCACAACACAAGCAGCATTCACCATTTCAGCGTATTTCACGTAGGATAACACACTACAACTAACGCAAACCCCGGTCACGTCAGACTCCGTGTCCGAAAGTCCCGGGATGCTTTGCGCGATCCCGGTCCACTGACGTCACGATTCCAAGCTCTATACATGTTAACAGCTACAGATGTTAACAGCTACAGATGCTAACAGCTACACATGCTAACAGCTACAGCTGTTAACAGCTACACATGCTAACAGCTACACATGCTAACAGCTACAGATGCTAACAGCTACAGATGCTAACAACTACACAAGCTAACAGTTACACATGCTAACAGCTACACACGCTAAACGCTACAGATGCTAACAGCTACACATGCTAACAGCTAAAGATGCTAACAGCTACAGATTCTAACAGCTACACATGTTAACAGCTACAGATGCTAACAGTCAGCTACACATGCTAACAGCTACAGACACTAACAGCTACACATGCTAACAGCTACAGATAATAACAGCTACAGATGCTAACAGCTACGGCTGCTAACAGCTACAGATGCTAACAGCTACAGATGCTAACAGCTACAGACACTAACAGCTACACATGCTAAAAGCTACAGATAATAACAGCTACAGATGCTAACAGCTACAGCTGCTAACAGCTACAGATGCTAACAGCTACAGATGCTAACAGCTACAGACACTAACAGCTACACATGCTAACAGCTACAGATAATAACACCTACAGATGCTAACAGCTACAGCTGCTAACAGCTACAGATGCTAACAGCTACAGACACTAACAGCTACACATGCTAACAGCTACAGATAATAACAGCTACAGATGCTAACAGCTACAGCTGCTAACAACTACAAATGCTAACAGCTACAGATGCTAACAGCTACGAATGCTAACAGCTACAGTTGCTAAAAGCTTCAGATGCTAACAGCTACAGATGCTAACAGCTACACATGTTAACAGCTACATATGTTAACAGCTACAGATACTAACAGCTACAGATGCTAACAGCTACACATGCTAACAGCTACAGATGCTAACAGCTACACATGCTAACAGCTACAGATGCTAACAGCTACAGATGCTAACAGCTACAGATGCTAACAGCTACACATGCTAACAGCTACAGATGCTAACAGCTACAGATGCTAACAGCTACAGATGCTAACAGCTACAGACATGCTAACAGCTACAGATGCTAACAGCTACACATGCTAACAGCTACAGATGCTAACAGCTACAGATGCTAACAGCTACAGATGCTAACAACTACACAAGCTAACAGTTACACATGCTAACAGCTACACACGCTAACCGCTACAGATGCTAACAGCTACACATGCTAACAGCTAAAGATGCTAACAGCTACAGATTCTAACAGCTACACATGTTAACAGCTACAGATGCTAACAGTCAGCTACACATGCTAACAGCTACAGACACTAACAGCTACACATGCTAACAGCTACAGATAATAACAGCTACAGATGCTAACAGCTACGGCTGCTAACAGCTACAGATGCTAACAGCTACAGATGCTAACAGCTACAGACACTAACAGCTACACATGCTAAAAGCTACAGATAATAACAGCTACAGATGCTAACAGCTACAGCTGCTAACAGCTACAGATGCTAACAGCTACAGATGCTAACAGCTACAGACACTAACAGCTACACATGCTAACAGCTACAGATAATAACACCTACAGATGCTAACAGCTATAGCTGCTAACAGCTACAGATGCTAACAGCTACAGACACTAACAGCTACACATGCTAATAGTTACAGATAATAACAGCTACAGATGCTAACAGCTACAGCTGCTAACAACTACAAATGCTATCAGCTACAGATGCTAACAGCTACGAATGCTAACAGCTACAGTTGCTAAAAGCTTCAGATGCTAACAGCTACAGATGCTAACAGCTACAGATGCTAACAGCTACACATGTTAACAGCTACAGATGCTAACAGCTACAGATGCTAACAGCTACACATGCTAACAGCTACAGATGCTAACAGCTACACATGCTAACAGCTACACATGCTAACAGCTACACATGCTAACAGCTACAGATGCTAACAGCTACACATGCTAACAGCTACAGATGCTAACAGCTACACATGCTAACAGCTACAGATGCTAACAGCTACACATGCTAACAGCTACAGATGCTAACAGCTACACATGCTAACAGCTACACATGCTAACAGCTACAG